>JAIWQS010000042.1:0-94563 GCA_029891385.1 Erythroxylum novogranatense | reverse complement strand
TAATACCTCCTCTCCCGTCTTACGAGAGCAGGCGAGGCAGATCCTCGTCTGAGGCATAGGCGACTCTCTACTCGCTCCTTCCAGTCCTTTGGTCGGTTGGTATCGACTTCGACGATCGCTAATGGAAGACCTAAAAACAAAACAAGAGTTCGATCGAGCCAACGCTTTCATCCGATTCATACCTACATTGTTACTATTCCCAAAGATGCCAAACCATGCTCATAATATCTAATGTAGCGCCCTTTATCATAGGGTATCTACCTAACGCCCAGTAGGTCAATCCGATAAATATCCCACGACAAGAGACCACTACACACAACCGCTACCTCCTCATGGCATCACAATCATAAGACGATAATAAGAAATTTACTACTTTTTAAAACCAAATTGGATTCCGTTTCATTCACTTAAAACTCAAGAATTTACAACTGTCAAGATTTTTAATTTACACATGATCCAAACACGCATATTAAGTATCATCTTTGCATTGCATAAGAAATGATCTAACTATAAGTCTCCAAAAGAAAGCCCACTGACCGACCTTTGAGCCATTGCTTCTATCGCCAATCCACGATGTCGGCTCTACGGTCCCGAGGGAGCTATCTGCCTATACTTATGCTGAAAAATAATTGCAATTTTGGATGAGTTTAGAACTCGATGAGAAACCATCATCGATGGTTCTCCCAATTCATGCATCATATAAGCATGTAACAATATACACTCGGATGTTATACAAAACACAATAGTAATTGATCACAGACAAAGATATATATCTGAGCAAATAATAACCTTGTCAAATGTTGATTCAAGATGCAATGCACATGTGACTCTTTTCCGATTCATTTCGATTATTGTGACCGGCGCAATGATGATCGGTATAGACGCGTGGGGAGAATTATCTCCCGTCGAGCTCGAGGCTCGAGTTCAGATATCGAGCTCTAGGCTCGGTTCATCTGATGGCGTCTCGGTTCACAATTTTCCTTTAATGATGTGATGCGATTGTGCATGAATACACGTATCCCATATCGATAAACATGGTAATACAGTCCAAATACACAATATAATCATACAATCCAATTAATGCATTGCCTAATGCTTATTTCACGATCAATTGGGCCATATATAACCACATAATCCCCCGTAGAGGCGCCAATTCACATCCTTAATCCACGTAATCCCGGTAAGCAATCAATTTACAACAATAATTCAAGTATTCCCGTAGAACAATCAAACCATTAACACATAGATTGGAATAACCAACTAGGTTACTCACATAATAACTTCACGCTAAGCGCCGGAAGTCTCTCGCCAAGTCGTGGAGCGATGGTCCACTTGAGCCTCTATAGCAAGTTAAATGAATAACCATTACCATCGGTATAAATGACTAAACAATGCACATGAAATCAGTAAAATGTGTATAATGCATGTTCATGGCAATCCTGGCCCTAATCCAATATTTCCCCATAATAAAATTCTATCAAAAATTAGGAATCCATAGCGTGGACGGCGATGTAATTAGGACCTCTATGGGTCCCAATTAAATAAAACAGTTGATTCACCGTTCCGTTACGGGACTACGTCAAATTCCGTCTAAAATCCCGAATCTCTCAAAAATGAAATTAAATATTCAATGAATCCGATGCCTCAAGAATCAGGTCAATCGGACGTCGGACGGAAAAGTTATTCACTAAAGAAACCAAAACTCAACAATTTATATTTTATATATAACCCTTATTTCCCTTTTATTTTCTGATTTCCAACCAAACTTCCAACACCCATAACTCTTTCTACACATTTCTGAAAATGCAAACTATATCTTGTTGGAAAGCTTATGAAAAGCTCTACAATTCTCAAGAAGACCATAAAATCAATTCCAACCCTAAGGGTGTCAAATATCCCATCAAAGTTACTGCCTACTCAAAATGGATCAACACAGGACAGTATCTTGCTAATTCAAGAAATCACTGATTATTCAGTTAAAAATTACCACAAAAATATGGTCAATAAGCTAACAATGTCCTCAACAACTTTCATGAACAACCCAAAATCAAATTCTATTTCTAAACAAGTCAATTAATTCATTCAATGTTACTGTCCCTGAAATCGTCCAATTTGGGCAGTAACCTTATAACAAGCATAACTCCCTATATACATGTCAGTAAAATCAGAACTTTATATCCCTGAAATGATAACATCTCAAACTTCAATTTTCATGAAGCACTCAACATCCAATTCGATCGCTAACAATTTCAAAACTGTTATGGAAGTTTCTGTTATGACCAGCCATTCATAACCTAATGTAGGGTCAGTTTTTGAAAAATCATAACTCCCAATTCTGACTTCTAAAAATTACACACCATATATCAATTTCAAGGTAATCTCTTCCTCTACAACTTTTCAGAAGCTCACTCACACCAATTCAGTCCACATAAAATGTTAAAATTGCCTCCAATCAGTAAACTCACAAAATCACACTTAAGCTAGGTTTCATCCAAAATGCTCAAAACCAGTCATTAGTAATCAATTCATATCTCCCAATATACAATTCTAAAAATAGCAAGATCAGTAGCAATAGAAAGATAAATAAATATGCTACAACTTCCATAAAGACCATTCTCCCTAATTCCATCTCAATTAATTCAGAAAAATCAGCAAAGTTCATATGTTGTGGTTTCGGTTACTGTTCACAAGCAATGGAACAGTAACTTTCCATTCAAACATTCACCCTTCTATCATTGAAATTCAACAACACCTATTTCACACTAAATTGAAGCCAACATCCCAAAGTTTCAGTGGCCACTAACCTTACCTCATTTGCATTTCTACACAATAAGTTATGAATAAAACAGTAACATCAATTTCAACTCTAACTTTCCAGATTTAATGTTAACCTTAGTTCTAACATTTCCAATGCCTTTTCACATCACTAGACATCCAAATAAATACAAATTAAATATTACTACAGTCATACATATACTAGGGCTAATACAGAAAATTGGCAGCACTAAATTCCTCAATTCAAATACTCAAATAATTATCCATATTCCATTTAAAATTAAGTCATAATCACTTCTATCATACTACTTTTAATTCATCCATAACCCTAACCTTATACCCATTAATCCAAGCAATAAAAGACATCAATATCATGCATCCCTAAGCATACTAGATGCTCCCAACCTCTCATTCAAAGCTTCTACCAACTATGACATGCAAGTCATGCTAACAACATCATTAAACATAAGAATTAAAGAACTTACCTATTAGCTTTTCCTCCCTTCTCTTCCCTTCAATTCTTTTCCTATGCTTTCTACCTACTTCTACTAACATCCAACAAGCTCGTGACTCTTCATGAAGAGGGTAAGACACTAAGTTAGTTGGAAGTAGGAGAATCCTGAATGTTTGGAGGAAGGTTTGATGAAAGAAGAAGAAAATAGATGGTGGTGGGAAAGAGTTGAATGATTTCGGTGGAGTAGTTTCTAAACAATTAAGCTAGTTTTCCATCTTCCCAAAGGTTATAACCTGTAAGGTGAGTGGGTGAGTGATGATAAGGAGGAATTAATGAGGAGGCTAGGTGGCATTTAATTCCATATGAAAAACCATTTAAAGATCAAATCTTAAATGAATACATACCTAAGACAAAACCTCCTTCAAAGCTTCAATAACCACTTCTAACTTCCACACCAAAATACCAACCTCCTTTCCTTCTCAAGCATGCAAAAACTCATCATCTAACTTTGGTGGGATAAAGGATAAGAGGTATCTTGAATTTATGATGAGAAAGAGAGCAAAAGTTTTCGATGGATTTGTGTAAAGAAGAGTGTATGTTTCGGATGACTATAACATAAGGCACAAAATCATCTTTCCTTCTTTAAAACATACACATCCGAAAGCTTTGAGAGGGCATTTAATGTAACCTTTAAATGGCAAAATTTGATTGGTTCTCAATTTAAAGAAAAGTCAAAATATCATTTGTTTAATCCAGATCAAAATTTTACTCCAATTAACTCCAATGACCCTACTTTCGGTCCCAAAATAATATACCCAATATTACGATTGCCATTGGGTAGCGATTTTACTCTAGAAAATCGTGGATTAGCCAATTGGCGATTTTTCCGATCCGGAATTGTCTCGGAAAAATCCAAAAATTCTAAAATCCTAAAATGTAAAACATTTTATGGCGCACTCAAATAATTTTCCAAACTCGATTATCCCATTAATTTCATACAGAAGTTCAATTTCAACTAAGCTTAAAATGACATGAATGCATGTATACTATGAGCATGTGCAACCAATCAGTAATTATAGAGGCTATATCTTTGTATATGCATGCCGAGATATAATTAAATATCCCGAACCCGACCTAATTACTAAAATACCCTTTCTTATAGGAGAGGGATGTTACATCAATCGTGGAGATTCATTAAAACACCAACTTTGATGTACGTGTATAACCAACTCAACCAATTCAAAAGAGTCCATATATACCACGTAATTTCAATATCCCAATTCCAACACTCAAGATCCAATTAATACATATCTTATTTTTTCATTTATATGTCTAATTTAAAATGTCAAAATTAAATAACAACTATATAAAATATACCCTAACAATAACGAATTATTAACTCAAGCAATAAACTTGGTCGCTAAACTATTGAATTCTATTGTCAAGAGTTAAAAAATTTAAATTTTAGAATGAATGTGATAAAATCATTTTAATTAAGTGTAGAAGTTTTAGAAAGATCACGACTTCCAAGCATCCTAGTTGAACTAATTTATACTTCCAATGTATAAAACAAAAAGCCTCGAAAGTCAAATAATGTCATTGTAAGATGAAGTATTTAATTCTCAACTCGGGAGTAAGTGTAACCACCCACCATTTTTCCAACTTAAGGTACATAAAGTGCAATTCTATAAACTATGAAGTTTTTTTACATATTGGTTTTGGTGATAAAATTCTTGTGTATATATCCAAACAAATATATGACGACATAAATAAATTACAAAATTGGTAATTAATTAAAATTTATACGCTTTTGATATTAACAATAACTAATAAGAATTTTAATTTATCTTTTCATTTTAGTGATAACGTCAATTTTGTTTTAACTTTCTTGCTACACTTTAAATATTTTTGCATTTAATAATTTACATTAAATTGTTATTTCCCAAGCTTTATCATTAAACGTTATTCATGTACTACATTGCGAAATTATTGATCGACGGAGTTCCACCTTATATTTTAAATCAAATTGATGTTCTTGTCCACTTATGGTTTCTATTTTGAAAAGTAAATGCGAAGAAAAACGACGAAACACTTGTAAATTCGATATTCCACCCACAAAATGACAGCAAATTAGAAAAAAAGACTTATTACAGTTGTAGTTATTCTCTCTTCATTGAATGCTCTGCCTTCTCTCTTCCTTCCCTTTCCCGCTCATTTTGGTTTTACTCTTTTACCCTTGTTCCATTTAGACTTCCCCTCTTCTGCTCTTTGACCAACCCCTTTTTCATCTTTTCGAGGGCCCTTTCTGGGTAGTAGACGTTCACCCTTGCCATGGGTGAACCGTCCTTTATCATTGAGCTCTTCCCCATTGTCATCTTCGTGGTTCTTTGTTAGTTCGTGAGAGTTGGGTGTGTTGGAGGTCGCCGAGATTCCTCCCTCGCTCGCCGCCTATGGTTCTTTGGGCATCGCAAGAGTTGAGCGAGGTGAGCGTAAGCGCTCTCGAGCGTCCTCACCAATCGGGGTACTTTTGGCGTGACAAGGTGGGCGCAGTCGATCATGGTAGATTGAAACATTATCCTAATGTTCTTAAGGATGGCATCATTTCCTCTCAATGGGCATTGCGGTGGTGCTCGGGCATGGTCCTTTGCTTCCGGTGGGATTCTTTGGTCCAAGAGAGTCACTTTCCTAGTGGTCGGTCATGGGCTAGAGGCGTTGGGGTAAAGGGATTAAAAAGGTCATGCTTCAGAGGATGGGTCGCTTTGTTCAAGTTCTCTCTCAATTCTAATATTGGTGAGATTCGGAACTCGGCCCTGCATGTCGGGGATCAACCTTTGTTCCTTGATGAGTGGCGTCGGTATGGGTGTGGGCAGGGGAGCCATTGAAGTTATTCCGCTTTGGGTTCGGTTTCATAATCTACCATGGAGTATTAGACAATTCGAGGTCCGAGTCATTTGGCTAGTGGTTAGGTAAGCCCACTGCATGGATGCGTGAGACAACGGCTATGGATCGTATAGGTTATTCCAAGATTTGTATTGAGGTTTGAAAGACCTTGAATTGCCTGATAGTTTGCCCATTCAGAGACTAGGTGAGAATGGGGAGATGATTTGTGATAGAATTATGGTGTCATATCCTTAGAAGCCTAGAGTGGGTGTTCGACAGTGGGTTGCAACGAGGAGACGATTTCAATCTGGTTGGAGCGCAGATTTGGTAGCTAGAACTAAAGAGGGGCAGGCCCTACCTCAGGATAGTCATTGTCCGGATCAGAGTAGTGTGGAATGGAGGGCTGGGGGGCAGGCTAAGCAGCATGGCCGGGTATCTAGTGCTGATACTCTTGCAGTATTATTGCAGCCACTTACGAGTGGGTCAGTTGCTGTTGAGAGCTATGGTGGTGGTAATGTAGTTCGGGAGGATCTGGGGGAGCTTGGGCTGATTAGCGAATCCCCTCCTCCTCGCATGGACTCCTTTGGCATCTGGAGAGGTCGAATAGTGACGACAAGGGGCGAAGCGGAGGATAGTTCAGATAGAGGTTGAGGCCACTTCAGCTTTCGATATAGCAAATCCAACTGCTTGATTGAGAAGGGTCTGCTTGTGGTGTCAACGGAGTGTAACCCATCTTGGTGAGATTGTGAAGAAAAGACTACTAAGAAGAAAGCGAAGAAAAAAAGCGCAATGGGGTAATGTCCCTGAGTGTCTTTTAACATGACGTTTTGGTTTGAATCTTGGGCTGAACGCTCCCGACAAGATGTTGAAGGTGACATTGTCGGAAACTCAACCGCTTTGGTAGGTCTTCTTGAAGCGAAAATAAAGGATAATGCGGATAGGAGGGATCTAGGTTTTTTGGGGCCTCATTGGTGTTATCTCTCCAATCATGCCCATCATTATAACAGGCGGATTCTGTGTTGGTTTAATAAGCTCAGAGTGGCAGTCCGTGTCCTGAAGATGGGAGATCAGTTCATGCATCCGTGTCGAGGTTTTGGCATGGGTCTCATTATGATTACTTTAGTGTATGCCTCTAATTTTGTTTTTCAGCAAGCTACCTTATGGAGTGAGTTGAAGGAATTTCATATGGGACTACAAGAGTCGTGGTTGGTCACAGGGGATTTTAACTGTTGCTATGATTCGACGGAGGTGGAAGGCAGAGTGGACTTTCATGGTGGTCTTGCAGAGAGCTTCAATGACTATTTTATCGCAAACCGATCTTGTTGATCTTCGAGGGAGTGGTAGATGGTACACTTGGGAGAATAAACAAAGGGGTAACTTGTTCATTCGGAAGAAGTTCGATCAAGCTCTGGTCAATTAACATTGGTTGGGTGCTTTTCCGTATGACTCGGCTGTGTTTGGTGAACCTGGATTCTCTTATCACTCTCCTATCATTCTTCATCATACTAACGGCGTCAGAGGCCTGGAGCTCCTTTCAAGTTCTTTAATGGTTTGCTTCGGGTTGGGGGTTTTTTGGATATGCTTGCACAGGTGTAGCGGTCTAAAGTTCAGGGGTTCAAAGCATTTCAATTAATGCAGAAGCTGAGATTGGCCAAACAAGCGATCAAGGAGTTTAATATTAGACGCACTCAAAATATTCAGGAACTGAGCAGTAGGTTGGCTGACGTTCAGATGAATTGCTACCTTGAGCCCCAGAAGATCAACTACGAGCACTTGAGTTCGAGAGTTTATATAGATATCAGGAAGAGTTAAAGCTGTCTGATTCTATTGCGCAACAAAAATCCCGACAAGTATGGATTAAGGAGGGCGATTGTAATTCTAAATTTTCCATCTTTGCTATTAGAAATCTACTAATACCATTACATGTAGGTGGTTCTGTGGTGAGAGGTCAGGAAGCTGTGTCCGATCAGGTTAGGGAATTTTTTGTTCAACTTATGGGCCAGAGTGTTGATTCGAGAAATGGGTTTGGAGTGCGATGTGTTGAACTCTACTCTTTCCAAGAGCAAACGGATATGCTTAATGCTCCTTTCATTGCCCTACAAGTGAAGGCGGCTTTATTTCGCTTCATAGTTCCAAGTCGCCAGTCCCGATGGTTTCTCGCTAGGTTTTCCTCTGAAAACTGGATATCACAGAACAACTGCTCACGGAAGCTATTTGGAGTTTTTTTCTTGAGAAAGATGTTGAAGAAATTGATTTCACTTATATTTTTCTCATACCTAAGAAGGAGAAACGATCGTGTGATTGATTTCCGTCCGATTTTTGTTGCAATACTGTATAAGGTGATTGCTTCTCACATGGAGGAGGCGTTTGAAGTGTATTTTATCCGAGAATGTCGGTTTTGCCCAGGAGCGTTTCTTCCTTCACAGTAGCATTGGGATCATATTCTTTGTTGCAGAATTCTTTGGGGACTATCTTTCTAGTAAGAGGATCGATAGTTGTGCTCTTAAAATAGATTTATTCAAGGCATATGACACGATTGGGTGGAGATATTTGACGAAATGTATGCTCGGTATTGGTCTCCCGCCTCTGTTTTGCAGTTGGGTTGAGCAGTGTATTCACACTCCTTCTCTCGATGTCTTGATCAATGGAGTGCCAGCGATGCCATTTCGGATTAAGTAGAGGATCGGCAAAGGACCCTTTATCCTGTATCTATTTACTTTAGCAATGGAAGGTTTGTCCGAGTTATTGTCTAGATTGACCCAATGTAATGGCTTATTTCAATACCATTATCAATGTCACGAGATGCGCTTGTCTCATTTATTACATGCGAGATGATGTGATTTTATTTTGTAAGGCGTACCTCAAGTGATTTCTAGGATGCTCAATTTGTTGAAACTTTCTCTCGATGGTCGTATGATGTTGAATGTCTGAAGAGTGGCATTTATGTTTCTTCCGATGTTCCCAACAAAGAGGAACTTAGTCGGTTGGTGGGGTTGCCTCTCCAATGACACCCTTTCAGATATCCTGGGTGTGCCGATTACTACGGTAAACCTAAGTTTTGATTTTCTTCCGTTGTTAGAAAAGTTGAGGAGCCGCATTAATGCATGGCAACATCGCTTTCTTTCTTTTGCTGCTAGAGTGACCTTAATTGTTGCAGTGTTGAACAATATGCATATTCATTGGGCGGCACATGTGACAATCCCGAAAAGGGTCATTAAAGAAATGGGCGTTATGAAAGCATTCCTCCGGACGGATAAGCATGATAATGGTAAAGGGGCTAAAGTCAAGTGGAGTGAAATTGTGATGCCCAAGCAGCAGGGGGGTTTAGGTATTATATCTATTTCTCAGATGCAGCGAGTGCTGATGATGAAGCAAATTTGGTGGCTTTTTGTCGATAGGGAAGCCATGTGGGTGAAATGGGTGCATACTTATCGCCTTAGCGGCCTTAGTTTTTGGCATATCCCTTTGAGAGTCGATCACCGTGGATCTTTAAAAGTATGTTGAATTTCCGTGAGTTGATTTACCCATTCATCCAAAGGCATATCAGGCAGGGAGATGGGGTAAGTTTTTGGTTTGATAATTGGCATGGTCTTAGTCCTCTTTGGCTGAGACCTGACTTGTTTGGTTTTAGACCTCGCCTTAGAAAGAGGCATCCGTGGCATGGGTGGTCCGTGGCGAGCCAAAAGGCCAAATCTATCGATTCGGTCATACCATAGATCAATATATTAATGGTATTGCGATTGGATCGGAGCAGGATAAATTGTTGTGGTCTATTAATCACAGTGGTGTTTTCTCTACTAAATAAGCTCATGTTGTTGGTCTAGGAAGGCAAGTGGCAGTCAGCTGGGCAAATGTGGTTTGACACCAGGTAGTTAGTCCACGAGTGGCGTTTGTAGTATGGTTGGCGATTAAAAACAGGTTGCGTACAAAGGACAGATGATTTGGAGGCTTTGACCCTATTTGTGTGCTGTGTAACCATATGGTGGAGTGTCAGGACCATATGTTTTTTGATTGTGAGTATTCCAAATCGATTTGGAGCCTCATTGTGCATTTGCTTGGTTTGTTTCCACCCTTTTATGGTTGGAGTGACGTTTACATCTCTTAATTGCGGTAACTCGAGCAAGGCGATCTGAGGGCCTCATTGTCTGGACTTTCTTTCAGCTGGTAATATATTATATCTGGCGGGAGCGGAATCGGCGGATCTATAAGCATTTGGAGAGGCCGAAATATGAATTGGCTGATACTATAATTAATGTTATTCGACAAGTTCTTATTGCTTCTGGAAAACAGGATAGTTTGAGTTTGGATATGCGTAGGCGTTGGCATCTGTAGTTAGGGGTTGCCTTTGGGTGGTTTTGACAGAGGTCTTTTGAAAAGCCTCTCTTCATTGATTGTATATCGTTTTGTTCCTCTTTGGCTTGTACAGTGTAGTTTTATAGTTTTAAGTAATATAATTCCTTCTAAAATTTCAAAAAAAAAATGACGGCAAATTTCTATATAGGACTTGCCTCCTCTCTCAGATCATCAAAACAAGCAACCATGGAGCTACTGTCTCCATTCGCAGCCACTATTACAGTCATTTTACTTATGTTACCGACGATATTTGTTTACTCTTTTTTGTGGCAGCAAAGAATAGGTACAAAAGAAACCACCACCTGAAGTTACCGGTGGGTGGCCTGTTATTGGTCACCTTCTCTCTTAGCTGCAGAGTCTGAGCCATCTCATATAACCCTAGGAAAATGGGCTGACAAGTTTGGACCAATATTCACCATCAAGCTTGGTTTACATCGAACTCTGATAGTCAGCAATTGGGAAATGGCTAAGGAGTGCCTAACTGTCCATGACAGAGCCTTCGCCAGTCGTCCTCAGACTCTTGCCACGGAGATTTTGGGCAACAATTGCTCCATGTTGGGCTTTAGTCCTTACGGAACTTATTGGCGACAAATGCGCAAAATAGTCACTGTTGAGCTTCTCTCTAGTTACCGCCTCGAGATGCTTAAACAAGTACGAGAGTCTGAGTTAAAGGCAGCTGTAGAAGGGTTGTACCTGAAATGGGACAATAGCGTAAGTGGTTCGAATAAGCTTCTAGTGGACATGCAAAAATGGTTTTGGGACGTAGCCTTGAACATGATTTTGAAGATAATTGTCGGCAAGCGATATGTGGAATATACATGTTGTAATGACAAAGAACAGAAAGGTGGGTGGCGAAAAGAGTTGAGGCTATTTTTCGAATTGTCAGGGAAGTTTTCAGTGTCAGACTTTCTTCCGTTTCTAAGGTGGATGGATTTGGGTGGAGTTGAGAAAGCGATGAAGAAGTGTTCGAAAATCTTGAGATTGTTGCTCGACAGTGGTTAGAAGAGCACAAAAAAGAAAGTTTCAGGTGTAGCAAAGAGACCATGAAGATTTCATGGATGTTCTGTTTTCTATTTTGGAAGATGCAAAAGATCTGTCAAGTAGAGATTCTATTTCTGTCAACATATCTACGTGCCTGGTATGTCTTTTCTTGTTAGCTTGGTCAATCTTGTCTTTAAATTCCATGCCTGCTGTCGATACGAACTCTTTTAAATTTATAATTAGAGGAAATTTTGTTTTTTTTCTTCAATTCACAGGCTCTGATAATAGCAGCTTCAGACACCACAGCAGTTACACTAACTTGGACCCTGGCTTTACTGCTAAACAATCGAGATGTACTGAACAAAGTTCAACATGAACTGGATATCCATGTTGGTAAAGACAGGCAAGTTAAGGAATCAGACATGCAAAACTTGGTCTATCTCCAAGCTGTAATCAAAGAGTCGTTTCGGTTATATCCTGCCTTGCCTACATTGTTGCCGCATGAATCCACGGAAGACTGTAGTGTAGGCGGATACAACATACCAGCAGGGACACGACTTTTTATAAATGCATGGAAGATTCATCGGGATCCACAAGTATGGTCTGATCCCCATGAGTTCAAACCAGAAAGGTTCTTAACAACCCATAAAGATGTGGATGTCAGGGGACAGAGTCCTAAACTGATCCCTTTGGGAAGTGGAAGAAGAATGTGCCCTGGAATCTCATTTGCTCTTCAAGTTCTGAATCTTACACTTGCCACTTTGCTGCATGGATTTGAAGTTGAAACTCCATCAAACAAGCCAGTTGATATGCGAGGAGGCCCTGGATTATCTAATATCAAATTAACCCCACTTGAAGTGCTTCTTAGTCCACGCCTTCCTCAGTATTTGTACTAGATCAATGGTCATGTTGTTCTATTCTTGGAATAATGAACAGATTGTGCTAGTATTTATATTCTAATTAGTTAGTACTAAATTACATGGGTTATTTATCGTCTAAAATGTTACTAGTCAAACCCGTGTGGAACTCTTCTGGTTTTTCTAGTAGAAAACAAATGAATTGTATTTACTTAGATGTATCACTTTCTTAGGTGTATGCTATCTGTGAAAGTTTCTTAATAGAGTTGTCTTGTTAGTGAAATTATGGCCTTCAAAGTCGGTAAACAAACCAACTCCCAAAGCCTATAAAAGGACTACTATGTTTGTAATGTACAAACTGAGAAAAAAGAAGAAAAACATAGAGGTAGGGCTGAAGCTCCTATAACAGTAGTATTGAAGAGAGTGTTAACATCAGTTTATTAGTGTTAACATCAGTTTATTATCAATATATTATTGTTTAAGTTATAATTGCGAGTCTATTACAGTTCCAAAATAAAACGTCTCGAAGTGTTGGACTCCAAATAGGGATACAGTGTTTGATTTTTCTAACACCAATGTCACTAATGGTTGTCTTTCGTTCTGGGTTCAATCTTACGTTTTTTTCTATGGCAATTATGAAGTGATAAGATATGTGTTATGACATTTTGAACATTATTTGTAAGTGGATATCTTTAATTATTTGAGAAATATTAATAGGATGAATATTATATCTTATGTGGGGTTTATTTGGGATAAAAATCTTAGTGATGATATGATTTAATTGAATCAAATCATCATATCTTGGCTAAGATAAGATGCAGATTTTTGGTGATATTTTAGACTTTTATTGACAACCTATTTTGGGGATAATAACAATCTTAGGTAGCAATAGTTTTTTGAAGATTTGATTGACTATTGCAGCTGTATTGATGCGTGATGTGTGGGGCTGCATTGTTGTGTTTTGGATGATTTATTGGAGTTATTTTGTTGTTGTGTTATTGGAAAAGATGATGGGCATATGGTGGCTTGACAGCTGGGATTTTTATGCTATCTTGGATGATCTTTTGTAGCTAATACCATGGTGATATTATCCTAATTTGTTGCTGTGTTTTTTGTCAAAAGTTATGACCATTTTTGGGTGGTTTTATTATTGATTGTGTGTGTTTTTGTTACCGCCGTTTTGGTGTGGTGGTGCATAAAGACTCCAGAAGTTTTTGTGAATTTGCTGACTGTTGTTCAAAAATAGCAGCTAACAAAGTTTTGCGGATTTTACAGCCCCAATATTTGTAATGTTTTAGTGATGAAACGTTTATTTTGTTGGTGATTATGTCCAGAATTGTAGTTGCATTTTATGTCCATCATGGGTGATTTTCTAGGCTATCTTTGTAGTGATGTTTACGTGGAAACCTTCAGCAGTTGTCGTAGGTACACTACAAGGAAAATGAGAAATAGCAACGGAAATATACCGACGGTATATAAATCGTTGGAAATACCGACCGAAAAAATGTAACCGTCGGAGAAATTGGGTTTTCGTTAAATATTTTGCGACCGAAAATCATTCGATCGCTGAATTTGACAGCAATATGTACCGACGCCTATTTTCGTCGATGAACACGTCGGATACGCACCCCTCACATAAGGTAAACGACGTCGTTTTGATTGTTATTTAGGGCTGCCTCTGGCCTTCCTCCTCCTATTCCCGCAGACGCAGCCCGCCTCTCCTTCTTCTTCCTCGGTTCTTCGGCGTTCTTCCTCCTTGCGCGTCGCCTCTTCCTCTTCCGCCGGTCGCCGCTTACTGCTCGTCGTCCGGCGCTAGCCACCGTCACTCCTCCTCCTCGTCTCCGACGGCAATGGTAAGTTCTCCTCCCTCCCCGATGACCCAACTCTGATTACAACATAAAGGTATCTTAAAGGTTTTATAGTGTTTATATGTAAATGAGAAGTCACTTTGGTCATTGTTTAGGTTAATCCAATTGATAGGTGAAGCACCATCTGATCAAATGTCAAAAGGTTACTAAAAACTTTACATTTAATCTTACGTAAATTTTTAGATAGTATGCTAGGGTGATATTGCAATTGCAAGTTATTAGTGAAATTATAATTATACGAGACTACGATAATTATCAATAATAATCGCAATAGTTCTTAAACTGCAGCCTCAATTATTTCTTTGTACTGTGACTTTTTTCACCGAAATTAAGATTAGACAAACAATTTCATTTTTACCCGAATTTGTTTGTGTAATTATTCTTGGACTTAATTTTAAAAAAATAATCTTGGACTTAAGATAGCCAATTGGAATGTTGTTTACAAAATATATTAGTCCCCAGGTGATGTCTGGCTTAAATTGCAATGCACGTAAATATTACTCTCAAAACCCAAATTGAAAAATCTTTTCTTGCTTGTATGTATCTCCTTATTTATAGTAAAATTTATATTTACATGAACTTGAGAGTTGCTCTTATTTATATTAGAATATATATATTTTATAATAAGTCAAACTTTTAAATTAATTTATTTAAATTATTCTTCTTACAAACTAATAATCCTTTGCAAGAAATAATATATTTTAAAAAATTTAGAAATCTTTTCTTTAAGAAGAGTTATGAATATAAATGTTTTTATCCGCTTCTATCTTGTAAGTATTTTTAATATAAATGCTATATATATATATATATATATATATATATATATACACACACACACACATAAATATACATTATCTAAATTATCTACCTCCAAATATAAATGGTAACCCACAATAATTTAGAGTTAAAGAAGTTGTAAGCTTTCAAAATAGACTAAGTAATTAATAAAGTTATAATATATGCTTGTCATTGATTTTAGAAGAAACTAAACGAGTATTTGGACTTTTGCCATAAACGAAGTGTCTTAAGCAAATGTCAAACGTTAATAGAGCGTTTGAAGTGATGTAATATTATATAATGTAGGTTTTAGTTGTAACATAATGCTTTTCATGTTGAAAAGATGGGTGTCTGATATGTTTTTCACCGTAACAATTCATCCGAGGACATTCTAATTTAACTATATATAAAAATACTTAAGAACAAAAACATTAGAGCTCGAGATGGTTACCTATAAAGGGCAAGTTCATCCGACAATGTTCTCATTCTCCATCACCATCATTTCTTCAAGGCCAATCGATCTTTGTTCTTGACTTTTATATGAGTTTCAGCTAAGGAGAAAATGTGTAAAGGACGTTCTATATAGTTATTCACATGACATGCATCACCGTCCCCTCCATACACATTGAGTTTTCAGCTTGCTCTTCTTGCAAGAGTGAATGGACTGATGGAAGTAGTCTTTTATATTTTCCTTTTGTCATAAAATTAACAAGAAATAATTTCTTGAGAGTTTGGAAAATTGGATTGTTTGTGTTGAATAATGGTATTACGATTAATATATATTTTGATCTTAACAGTTTACCGACATAAATATCTCAGCATACCTAAATACATAAATAACTGATGAAAATGATTTAGGTAGATTTGTTCCTGTTAGTAGTTCATCCGGAGAAGAAGTTTACCATTCTAAGACAGGGAACTCATTCACTATTTCCTCAACAAGTATAGATATAGCTGCAATGCTATTGCAAGAATGTGATCAACAACGCACAGAAAGTGGACAAAGTTTCACTGTTTCCATTGGTGCGTTTGAACATGCGAGAACCCTTGTCAGGAACCCAGACATTGGGGACTCTTTCACCTTTACCGACTCCCATGTTATATGAAATCCAAAAAAATGAATATATCAATGTGCTTTTGTACTGCCAGACATTATTGCACTTTGCTTTCACGTTGATTTATTGTTGTATCTGTAAGACTTCATTAAACAGTGCATATTTATATCACTGTTAAGGCTCATTATGGTTGATAACAATTTGTTAAGCTTCATATATTGCCATAGTTTCTTCTGTATGTGTTGTGTAAAATATTGCTTTCAAATTATTAATTGTACATGTAGAGAATTGTGCGAAATTGAATTTCAGGAAAAGAATGGGACCGAAGAGACAACGTGAGGTCATGCGATCGAGGTTTCGAACCATGTTCGGGAAATTACAGTGAAGGTGGTTCATCACAATCAGCCGCACCTACTGACTCACCTTCTCCACCTCTGGTGCCGGGAGTTGCAGTTGAGGCATCACCGACTGCTTCTCAGCCTACACCATCCCCTTCCCCAACACATATCGTCCAACACCAGCGTACCGGATGTAGGAGACGTCCATCAGCATGGCGTTGAGGGACCTGATGGAAGAAAGTTTGTTTCTATTGTCAATGACCAGTAAGTGAAATCAAAGCACTTCACAATTTGCTTATTATCAACTTTTACTTTTACCAATATGTACATAGGATAACATCACTTGACATGTTAGGTTGGTTCCGTCTGGACCAATTTCAAGAAATATGACTTCCTCGTTCAAGCAAAGAATTGAACCAGAGGGTTATGTGTGGAAAAATTTAGCTGACACCACAAAGCAATTATACTTTTAAGAGTTTGAGGTACAAATCATAGTTATTTTCTTGTTACATTGCTTTATATTCATAATGTTCATACAACATTTTAACATTTTGTTATTCTTACTCATCTTATTTCAGAAAGAATTTTACCGATTCTTGTTTCGACGCCAAAGATGTATAAACAATGGGAAAAGAAAGCACGCATACGTTATCGCAACTTAATTAATCAAATACGCAAGGTTGGTGCACGACCGCGTTATATTTCGAAGAAAGTTTGGACTCATTGGACCGAATATTGGACATCACCTACGGCAATGTCCATATCAGAGCGTAATTCGGCCAACAGACGTGGAGGACCGGGGGGTGCGAGTCTTGCAGTGCATACAAGAGGATCAATTACCCACCATGAGCATGCACATAGACTTGTAAGTATCTACTTTCTCACACCAATTTTACATATATTTTGCTTCGCTTTATTGAACATAGTGATTATGACATAAATGTCTGGTGCCATATATGGCTATGTGAAGTTGTTTTCATTGTTGAACAGGGGGCAAATATCATATATACAGACGAAATTCTGGCAAAATTTTTTTAAATTCTAGTTAACATCTGACAATTTAAGTTATACGTGTAGGGAAAGGCATTAGGCACGAAGCCTACACCTATGCAGGTATTTTTGCACACCCACATGAAGAAACATGATGGTGTCACCTTCATCAACAGTCGATGTAGAGAAGTGAATGTAAGTGAAATTCACATATTTTAATAATTTCTTAACAATTATACCTTATTTACTAATGTAAAGATTGTTTCCTAATAGAATCAAATACAAGAAAATATTCAGCGACAATCTCAGGAGGAACAACCAGTGGACGAGGCTCAGACTTATCTTGATGTTGTGGGTGGTTGGGACCGTCATGGAAGAATATTCGGCCTGGGCTTATATGCAAACACATGTTATTCGCGCTCTTCTCTTTCTAGTACAACAGCATCTGCTCGGCCATCGCAATCTCATGACGTATCGGAGCTCCAGGCCACAGTGGACACATTGAGGGAGCAGCTACTTAATCAAAGTGAGCAGCTGGTTACTCAACATCACTAGCATATAGAGGACATAGCTAAGGTGAGGGAGAAGATTAGTCTGCAGAAGAGAGAACAGCTGAGAGCAGAGATGAGTCAACAGTTGAGGGAGGAGATGAGGACGAAGTTGGAGCAGGTTTCAAAGATCAGAGAGTCGCTAGAGCAAATGGAGCAGGCAGCTAAAAGGAGAGAGGAGATGGAGCGGCTTACTAAGATGAGAGCGGAGATGGAGCAGATGACCAAGGAGAAACAGCACGCAGAGGAGATGGCTAAACTTAGGCAGGAGATGGAAATGTTAAAGAGGGGGGACACAGTTCAGAGCATCCATGATCACCACGACATTAGCATAACATTTTCATTTGTTTTCAATTAAAGAACATAAGAGATTTTTTTTTCTTCTTTTTAATTATTAAATTAAATTCTTTATATGTTTTATTATTTATTAATTTTCTCATTATTCATTGATATAACGCAACACAAATAAATAAAGTATATATATAATATAACATTATTTTAACAACAAAACAACCAAAAAAAATTATATTATCAGTTATTATCGACGGTAAACTCTTCCGTCGAAAAAAGTGGTTGCAGATTCCTTCTCCTCACCGACGGACCAAATGACCGTAGCAAAATTTATCCTATGGAATATTACTTGCCATTCTGTCGTAAAATAAATACCGACAACAAACGTTCCGTCGTTAATTCCGTAGTAAAATTGCGACGAAATTTTTCGGTTGGTATTTTTAGCTGCGGGCAATTCACCGACAGATTTTTGCGCCACCAACTTTCGTTGGTGATTAATTTGACCGATGGAAATCTATTATTTACCGACGGTATTTTCTGTCGAAAAATCACTGTTTTCTTATAGTGGTATTGGAACTCTATTAGTTTAACATTTCATCACTATTAGGTTAACGTTTCAGTGATGAAATGTTTATTGTTTTGCTGAGTTTTTGTGGCTATTGTGTGTGGAATATTTCAGTGACATTATTCAAGATTCACAGTAGATTTCTTGATGGAGAACTTGCCATTCATTTGTTGAACAAGCTGAAGTTTTTGGGGAGTTGCTTTTCTTAACTTAAGTGTCTTTGTTTATGCCCATTATTGTTTCAATCACTTAAATAGGTTAATTCTCATCTTTATTGTTAAATTCTATTAAGAAAATCCTCTGTTGAGGTTAGCACCAGGTGGTCATGTTATGGGGAGTGATTTACTTTCACAAGGTGTGAGGATGAGGAATAGTGTCAAGGGTTGAGTGAGTAGGCTCAGTAAAGTCTTGTATAAAACTATTGTCATCAGGTGAAAGTGATTAAGTTAGGTGAAAGATCCGTAGACGTAGGTAAGGTATGCCGAACTGTTTTATTAAATCTCAGGTGTTGATTTATTTATTTTATATTTAATTTTCCTTTGAGATTTTTCCTAAAGAAAAGATTATTTTTAAAATATTTTCAAATAATTTAACTTTGATTATTATTTCCTAGTTGCATTTTAGAGATCAATCAATTCAATCATAAAAAGCAATACGGAAAAACATTTAATATTTAACAATGATATAAACTTTATTCAGAAATCTCACACATATTAGATGATAACGTGGTTCCTTTCAACCAAGAAGGAGAATTTAGCTACTTATAATAGAGGTAAAACCCAACAAAAGAATAGTAAAACACATAGTCTCCATATCTTTAATTTTTCCAGCAAAATCCAAAACTCCTAAAAACCAGAAAAAAAGTAGAAAACGTAAAGATGATGTAACTAGATGTCCTCCCTCTTCCCTCTTATTGTTATCTTTATCAAATACACTCCTTATATAATCAGTAGCGATCCTACCTAAAAGATAACAACTTGATTCCTTAAATAATAAAAATCATAAGTGTATCGAATCAGATTCAAATCAAATTCTACAGATAAATTTTCCTTTTGCACGTGTCCACGCTTAGTTAAAACTTTTCTTCCAAATTGAGAATTTGAATTGTCTTTTCTTTCCTCAGATCTTTTTATTCAAATTCATCTACTATATGTTGAAAATCATCCGAGAATAATTAAGAAACAAGTTCATTAATTTTAAATAAAATTTCAATACGTTAAAGAGATTTATTTCTAAAGTTAGCACCAAAATAACAACTTATCAAATTCTCCCACACCAATCTGTTGCTCATCCTCGACAAACTATATTTACAACCAATTGGCCAACTAATCAACTTCCTTTATTCAAAGTCTCACAACAGTAAATAGTGCATGCTTCAAGAGTCAAACAATTTGTAACCAATGAATATCCCAGAGTTAACCATTTAAGTAATATAAATAAAGTCAATTTAAAGCAATCATATTTCAAAAACTAGCCCATAATTATAGTAAACTCTCACGAATTGGAGTTCACTCAAATCACTCAAGTGTTTGTTGATTCAGTATTTCACTCAAATTCTTCTAATGCAAATATTCTACCATATGCTTGCTTTTTCACTAACTTTTCACCACTTTAAATACAAACATGAACAAATAAAAAGGACTTTATTCAAGGTTGTATTGGGCAGTAGGTAAAGGTAAGGATTGATAAATGGAAAAGGGCAAAAATCATAAACATTAGCAAAGTATCTAACCAATTGTGGACACACAAATTCAATCACAAAGGAGTCAATAACGTCATTCCGTAGAGATAGATTACTCCGTAACTTGTTTTTCACTATTGTATTATTAATTTTCTTTTCTTTTCTTTTTTTCATCAATGTATCGATATTTAAAGATAGCAATATAACATACAATTTGGACGGGTCGGCAACATTGGGTCCAAATCCACCTCACGGGCCAATCGATCGGGCCTTACACCTAAGGCTTAACTGTGGTTAGCCCATATATTCATGGCCCATTAGCGTATGGTAATATCCCATGCAAACACGTAAAACCTAAACCTAGCTACTAATCATATATAAGGTAATTTTCTCTCATAATCAAGGTAACAAAATCATAACCTAGTTGCTTTTCTCTCGATCGATTTTATCTCACCTTCACCAAAAGACTTACTGAGTGTTCGAGGGCTACTCGGGACACTACCCCGACAAGCCTTCCTTGTTTTGCGTGTGATTTTACATCGAACCACTTCAAAGTATAGGGGATCATGGATCGAATGGCAACAATCAATTTAGCCGTAATCCGGCGTAATCAATGGCGCCACCGTGGGGTCCGACTTCCGCACCACGCCTAGAAACACGCAGATAAGTCAGCGACAATGATGAACCCCGATATAGCTGCATTGCGGCTGGCGATGCAACGATCGGTTTGCGAGCTACAACGATTCTCGCCGCACTACACGCCTCCCAGACGAGTCTTCCAATCCTAACGATCAACTACGGCCTCAAGCATTGGAGCAAGAAGAGAGCGTGGTCGTGGAGGATAACGCTACACTATGCAACCCCGAATCACCAAAGACCGATTAGATGCAGACCTCCTCCGCCCATACACGCCACTCGAGTCGAAAACAAATAAGAGGCTACCGAGCTGGTGATTCGCCAGATATCGTAGTCAGAAATCAAGACAAGAAGGCGGCCTGTATGTCTGCGACCGCCTCGACAAACCAAACCACGCGAATCGATCATCGCCCTATGAAGCCCTAGAAAAATCGCGATGATAGGACTCTATGAAGCACGAAGCTGTCCTCGATCGCCTGACGGCGCAGATGACTCTCCTTCACTCCTGACATCTCGATACCCTCCGGTATACCGGCAAAAAGATACCCACCTCGAGAAATATACCGGAAAGACCAATTCTTCGACTACATGCAACACTTCCATCCCATGATGAGCCTACATTGTGTTCCGGACGCTATCCAATGTAAGGCTTTCGCACGGCCTTCCAAGAGGGAGCTCCAAGATGGTTCAACAATACTTACCCCAAGTATTACATGCTTCGAGGATTTCAGTGTCGCTTCTTCCTAATCAATTCGCCACTAGTAAGCGATCGCAGAAGACGGCTTTGAGGTGATGCAACTCACCCAAGGAAGGAATGAGAGTTTGCATGGAGTTCATCACTTTGGTTTAACAATGGCGAGTCGAGGTACCCGACCACCGCCGCTCGCCTACGCTGGCCGCCTTACATGAAATAATACGAGGACTAAGAGTTCAAGAAGTCACTAGCCCTCGATCAGCCCCTGATCTATTCAGAGATCAAATGCCAAAGCATAAATACATTCAAATCGAGGAGGTGTTAAAGAATACAAAACGCCGAAGCGATGATCGTGGACCGAGTGGTAGGACGGATGAGTCTCACAAAGACAGAGAGACCAATGACCGAGAAAGTCGAAGCGGCCGACATTGAATCAACAAGACTTCACTCCGCTTAATAAACGATACGCAGAAGTCTTGACGGCTATCATAGCAAACGGGAAACTATCCGAGAGCCTCAAAAATGAAACCCCTACAAGGACAAAACACTAGTGTATTGCCGCTTCCATAAAGAGGTCGGCCATGATTAATCAAGATTGCCGGCAATTGAAGAAAGAGATTGAATTTCATACAAAAGGTAAGATTAGGCCGATTTGTGAAGCGGGGCAAAATGCCTCACCGACCATCACGAGAACGTGTCGGCCAAACAATAGACGCATCACTGGAGGCTAAATGACGGAATGACGGGGAGGCGTAACACTAATACCGATAATCAACGAAGAAAGGGGCAATCAAGGAAAGAAATGATGGTAACACCGGCAACAAGACGAATCGAATCACCGGGGTCATCAATATGATATTCGTGGAAATGCAATGGGCTCCACCAAGAGTGGAGAAAAGGTATGCCAAACAGTAGACGCCCCCATCAAGGGAGTGACCAAGGCCACCACCCGTTCGCTCAGGTAAATTTGAAAGTGAAGTTCGCGAAGCCTTGTCAAATAGAAAGGACGCTGAGTTCCTAGTTGTTAAATTCCACGGGCGATACAACGCGATAATCGGCCGCGCATAAAATGCCCTCAGATCGGTCGCTCTCCACTTACTACCAAAGTTATTAAGTTTCCGACACCCCACGGAGTTGGAGTTGTCAGGGTCAACGTAAAATTGCTAGGGAATGCTACTGCGAGACGAAGACATTAGATGGGCAGTAGATCGATTTAACTCTCTAGATGTGAGAGTCGACGAAGAGGTGGAAAGAATAAACCCGTGGAAGAAACACAAAAGTCGCTACTTGGACAAAGCCGACCTCTCTAAGTTTACAAACCTAGGCTCCAAATGCGGGGGGACTCGTTAAAGAAATCACAAACCGTCTCTGTGGAAAACAAATCGGTCTTCGCTGGGTACCGAAAGCGACATGCCCGAATCTCTCGACGGTCACATCTCATTCCCTCGGCATTCGCATGACTATAAGCCGATCGGATAAAAGAAGCGATGCCACAAAGAAAGAACGGCGTGGGGTGATCGAGAAGGAAGTGGCAAGTCAGCTGGAGGTCGGCTTCATCCGAGAAGTCAAGACCACGAGTGGCTCGCCAACGTGGTGTTAGTAAAAAGAAGAACGGAAATGGAGGATGTGTAGACTTCATCGACCTAAACAAAGCGGTCCAAAGGATGCCTTTCCGCGCCTAAGATCGATCAATTAGTGGACTCCACTTCAGCCATGAGTTGCTTTCACTTCGGATGCCTTCTCGGGTTATCATCGATCCAAATGAGCCGAAGACGAAGAAAAGAACGCTTCATAACCGACCAAGGCACTTTTTGCTACAAGTAATGCCTTCGCCCGAAAATGCCGTATGACCTATCAACAAATCATCACATCAAAGTCTTTAAACAACAGATAGGCCGGACGGTGGAAGCTTATGTGGATGATATGGTGGTAAAAAGTAAGACGGCCGCGGAGCATGTGCAAGATCTCAAAGAAGTCTTCCAGACCTTGAATAAATTCCAGATGAAGCTAAACCCTGAAAAATGCGTGTTTGGGGTGGCATCCGGAAAATTCCTGGGGTTTATGATCACTCAGCGGGGAATCGGGTTAATCCCGAGAAGATTGAGGCCATCATACGATGCCTTCGCCACAATGCTTGAAAGACGCTCAGATCTTGGACGGGCGGATAGTTTCATTGAGCGTATTCATTTCTAGATTGGGAGACAAGTGCCTTCCATTTTTAAGGTCCCGAGGAAGCGAATGTAACCCGGTTTCAATGGCCGATGAGTGCGAAAAAGCTTTCCAACACTTGAAACGATATTTGTCTGACCAATTGCTCGCAAAGCCCGGCGGGGGGAAATCGATTTTATATTTGGCGGTCACGGAAGGTCGATCAACAGCGGTACTTATCCGTTCGAAGAAGGCGAGCAACACCCCGCCTACTACGCCAAGAAGTGTTGACCGGGCGAAACGCGACACGCGCCCATAGAGAAGCTAGCACTCTTTGATAATGGCGTGAAAATCGAGACTCACTTCCAAAGTCACACCGCTGAGGTATGGACCGATCAACCTCAGCAAGGTTTCCAAAAGCCCAAATCTGGCCTGGTGATAAAGTGGTAGTAGAACCGGGAGAGTTTGATATTCAATACAAGCCCTGACGATCATTAAAGCACAAGTGTCATGGATTTCATTGCAGATGAGCCAACCGAGCTCGAGGGACGGCGCCTCCCGCTGGAACTTGTTCGCTGACGGGTCATCCAATGCCAAGGACGCGGAGTCGGTAGTGCTAATCACCGCATATCGGAAGAAAAAGTGGAATACGCCTTCGGCTAGAATTCAAGGCCTCCAATAATGAGGCGAGTACGAGGCCCGATAGTCGGCTCCAACCAGCCCGAGATGGAGGTGAAACATTTCGAAGATATATAGCGACAGTGAAGTGGTGGTCGGCCAAGTCACCGGGAGTATGAGGCCAAGGAAATAACATGATCAAGTATCCGAGTCGGTAAAGGTGAATTGAGCAATTCGGACAGTATTCAATCAATGAGAATAGAGCGAGTTCGTATGCTTTGCGGACGCGCTTCCAAAATGGCTTTCGATCGTGATCGTAAACAATATTCAGTCGAACGACTAAACCGCCTAGCATTCGAAGGTCGGGAAGTTCTCATGTAAATACCGATCGATCACTGGATGTAACCGATCATGCAATACCTTTTAGAAGGAAAGCAACCGAAGACCCATCGAGGCCAAGAAGCTAAGGAGGAAGGCGTCGAATACACGGCCAGCGAGGCTCTATATAAGCGGTCCCACGACGGCCACGCTGCTCGATGCCTCGAATGAGAAAGAAGCCGAGCAGTGCAATGGTCAAGTCCACGGCGGATGTGCGGAATCACATAGGCAGAATGTTGCTCACCGCTGATCGCATAGGTACTAATGGCGACGATGAGAAGAGATTGCGGAAAAGGTCGACCATAAGAGGCTTGCCAGAGAACAATGCAATGCTTCACCAAATTTAATCGAGCTTAATGCAGATCGTAAGCCATCCTATCCCTTTCGCCAATGGGAATGGATATCTCGCCTTTCCTCGGTCCCGGACAAAAGAAATTCCGATAGTGGCGTAGGGTATTTCACTAAGTGGGTAGTGCGGAGTCCGTCGCTACAATAACCGGGGAAAATGGAAAGCTTCATAAAGAAAACATACTATGCCGCCGGGATGCCTATGGTGTTGATCACGATAACGGCCATAGCTCGATAATGACAAATTTAAAGATTTCGCGGTCACTAAAAATCGAGCTACGGTTAACTTCGTTCGCCCATCCCCAAAGTAACGGTCTCGCAGAAACACCAACAAAGATAATGAACGCCTCGCTAAGCGCTGGGACGGAGAAAGACCTGGTAGAGGAAGTAGATGAAGTATCAGGCATATAGAACCACACCGAATGGGGCCACAGTGAAACGCTGCTTTGATGACCTCGGACGTAAGCCCTGTTCCATTGAGGCGCATTGCCTAATCAGAGGGTGTCAAGTTACGAGGAAGAGCAAATGATGAAGCCTGCAGAGCGAGCTCGCTCTCCTTAGCGAGGACAGAGAAAGGGCGCCGCCGCCTGAAGCCATCGTGAAAAAAGCTACCAAGTTCTACAATGTGGGGTTGTTTAGCAATGTAAAGGTCGGAAGATACGTCTTCACGAAAAGCCGAGGCGGCCGAAAGCATCCCTAAAGCTCTGACAGACGGGGAAGGACCCTATCGAGTGATTAAGCAAGCCGGCATGGTTCTTACATCCTTAGCGATGAGAAAGGGAAGATTCTACCAAGACCATGGAACTCACAAAACCTCGAAAGCTTTCTACCAATAGATAAGTGTTTATGTTAGTTAATCTTTCCTTGTTATCATTTTTGTATACATGCGGGTACTTTTTTCCCCCCGCCAGTAGGTTTTTAACGTACCGCATCCTCGTTATCATCAATAAATGGGTTCCAGATTTCTTGGCAATAATAAGTTACGCTACGCTTGGCAAGAATGGAAAGTCCAATCAACCATCACTGGCAAATCTCCATAGATCGACTTCGCCTACGGTCGCCAGACAAGATCCTCGACCTCGCTCGGTAACTCCATAGATCGACTTCTATTAGGTCGGTCGCCAGACAAGATCCTCGACCTCGCCGCAGAACTCCATAGATCGACTTTCGGCCGGTCGGTCGCCAGACAAGATCCTGGGACCTCGCTCGGTAACTCCATAGATCGACTTCGGCCTGGCCGATCGCTGTGACAAGATCCTCGACCTCGCCGGTAACTCCATAGATCGATTTGGTCGGTCGGTCGCCAGATAAGATCCACTCGACCTCGCCGAAACTCCATAGATCGACTTTGTCGGTCGGTCGCCAGACAAGATCCCTCGACTCGCCGCAGAACTCCATAGATCGACGGCTTGATTGGTCGCCAGACAAGATCCACGGGACCCCGCCGATAACTCCATAGATCGACTTGGTCGGTCCGATCGCCAGACAGATCCCTGACCTCGCTCATTATCTCAGTAGATCGACTTGGCCGGTAGGGTCGCCAGACAGATCTCTGGGACCCACTAGGTCGACCGGTCGCTAAGACAAGACCTCGGGACCTAGGACCCGACTACGACCCGACCTCAACACCGATCGACCGCCGTAACACTTAATCCTAATACGATCCGACGAAAGGACAAGCACGAGAATCGACTTTGAAAAAATAGCTTGAGAAGATGAAATACAAAACAAAGGTACATTCATATCAAGTTTATCCCGCCACAAGACCGACTGGTAAGCTCTTCTGCCATGACGACTTTTACCAAACTAGAAGCTAGACTACTATGAGCGAAAAAGAAGAGCCAAAACATGGAGAGTCAGATTCAAAGAAAGAATTTTATTTATGAGTTGATCCTGGTCACAAGCCCCACCAGTGAGCTCTACAAAGGGGAGAGGGGAGCTGGCAAGCGTGGACTGAGAAGGAGAATATCCGGAGAATACGTAGGGGAAGCCCCTAAGCGTGTGGAAAAGTCAAGCGTGGCGGTGTTCCAGGGAGCAGCCGCAGGCGTCGCCCCGAGGAAGCTCGTCTCCTCTTCCAACCGAGGTCCAACTCTCCTAGGGACGATTCCTCGTCCTCCTCGGCTCTCTCTTTACTTCCTCTGAAAAGGCCAATAGCGTTAGGAATCAACGCCTGCAACTCATCAAACGAGGGACCGTCCGAGCCCTCGTGAACGCAGCGCCATAGCAGTTCTTTAATATCATAATGGCAGGTCGCAGGAGTACTCCAAACACTCCTCCCGCAAGAATCGCCTCTGCCTCGCCGATCGCCTGATCCTTGCTCCTTAGTCGAGGCCCGCTCCCTCCTCGCGCCTCCTCGGTTTGGGCGAATCCGCCGCTCCTTCCTTAGATCTCCTCGGTCTGGGCGTGATCCCGAGGGATTTCTTTAAGCACCCTCTCCGACTCCCACACCCTCTCAAAGTTGCATACTCCTGATAGTCCGCCCTCTCCGCCATAGCCTTTACCTTTCGAAGCCCTCCCGTAAGCCGAGCTCTCAAGCGCCAGATCTCCTCCTCCCCAGATCAACTTGGGCCTTCAAAACATTGGCCGCTTCCCGAATTTTCTCCTCCTCCAGAGAAGAATTTTGAGCCTCGAGAACATCCCTCTCCTCCTCCACCTCCGAAGCTTTGTCCTTCAGAGTTTCCACCGCCTCAAGGCCTTCAACCTCCTCGTCCAGAACCTCCAAGCGCTGCACCGAACGACATTATCAGCGCTTGCAGAAAACCACGCAAAGCGAGAGCCGCTATTTCAATTACTCTTCCGCCAAATATCTCCCCATCCGCTGGGAGTAATCTTTTCCATGATGTGACGAGACACATCAAGGTCGGCAATCGAGCCTCTCCGGCGGTTTGATCAAAGACTCCCCGCCGGCCACCTGCTTTCCCTTCCTTTGGATTGGCGGAAGGACGGAAGGTCGCTCACCGCCAAGGGACGAGCAGCCGTCAGAAGACGACGTTGCCACCAAGCGGATAAGCAGAACCGAGGGACGAGCAGATCCTTCCATTATCGATTAACGAGGAGCTTGGTCGGCAAGCTTGACCAATCTCCTCCTCTTCGAGGCCTTTCACCTCTTCCTTCCGGTCACACGCCATGATCGGACCGGTGGACGACCACAAAGAAAGCGCAAAGAATAGCTCGAATCGCCGCCGAAAGCATTCCATGGTGGAAGCAACGGGCGGACAACCAGCCAACTAGCTCTCCTCTATCCGCCCGCTTACAACCTCGAAGGTTTGCGACTCGCTTGCCTTTGCCCCGCTCTTGGGGGACGGGCAAGTATGAACCTTGACCATTGTCCGCACAAACAAAGAAAACGAGTTAGCAATCGAGCAAAACCTACAAACAAGGAAAGCAATTGACCGTGAGGGGTCAACCGAGTGAGACAGCTTCCTCTAGCCCGCTAACTTGTGGCGGGGTCAATCAAAAAGAGTTGGCTGGCCCCGTAAGATCCGGAAATAAGCCGAGTAAAGTTATATCGCCGAGTTCCTTTATACGGTTAACTACCACCGATTCTCCTCGAAAGGAAAAGACTTGACGAATCGCTCCACCGCTTTCGGCAGGGATACCTCCACGGTCGGGCTCGGAAGAAGCCCTGTGGCCTCACAAAGAAATACTTAGTCCGCCAAATGCATTTTGCCCGACGTCCCGGCTGGGCGATACCGGGCATCCTTATACATCAAAGAGGGGATCCCACCGCTCGAGATCGGGCTCTGGCTCATCCTCAAGAAGTAGCGCAAGATATTGATCGAGGGCCGGCAACCAAATTGGTGGCATAACAGGGCGAGCCCATTGATGAACCTCCACCCGTTCGGAGGAATCTGGCTCGGCCTCAACTGATAGCCGACGCACACTTCGTCCACGATCGGCGCGTATGGTAGCCTCAAGCTTCCAACCGAGAAAATGCCCGAGACGGCGAACCATCCATCTGCACCGTCGCCAATTCCTTCATCCCCGAAGCCAATCTGGGCTCCCATCCCGAGGAACATTATTCCTAAGAACCGACCGCTCAACTCCGCCAAGGACATCCTCGATCTACCAAGCGCCTCACCACCATCCCGCCTCTTCCGCTGCTCGTCAGGATCTCTTCAATATCCTCCAACTCGACATCGAGGTCGCCCACCATAACCCCGCGACTCTCCTCAAGATTATCGCTAGAAGAAACCCCACTCTGGGAACCAGAGACTACATAACTCACTCAGAGGAAATTTAGAAGAAGGAGAATGGAGGAAGGACGACCTATTTAAGTGAAAGCGATCGGGGTTCATGTGAACGCCAAAGAAAGCTTCCATGGCCGAGAGCAAGAAAATGCGAAGAAGCAAGAAAATAGCGAGAATGAAACGAGAGTGAAGAAAAGCAAACCGTCATCGGCCAAGGTCATTTATAAGGAGAAGCCCAACCGCCATCCAATCAAGTACAACCGTGGATAAAATCCGGAGTTTCACTTCAACACGTGCGCGATCCGAGCCATGGGAGCTAGGGTTACCGTAAGACAAATCAAGAGACGTGTGGGACAAAGCGGGCAATAGTCACAAGGACGATACGCTTCGATTCTCGCATAATCGCCGAGAGCACGGGCGTCAAAAATAAATGCTCCACACTCTTTCCCACGCTCGAGCGCGGCTATCGTGCAAAACCCGTCCGCACCAACCGGTCGTGGACAATCAACCGATCGACCCTAACGCGAGTGGTCACACACTACCGTCAATATCCTACCAACTAGGCCAACCCGAGCTATCTTCTTGACGGACTATAACTCAAACCCGACCGATTTGGACCTAACCGAGCCGCTCACCTTTCATTTACAAGGCCAAAGACTAACCGATCGGCCACATTACGAGCTGTCCCATTTACGCCATGGAGTGACCGACGAAGTTATAACAACACACTCCTCCACCCTTCTCTCCGCTCGCACTCGAGGAGTAGGGGGCTTATGGATGGGTCGGCAACATTGGGTCCAAATCCAGCCTCACGGGCCAATCGATCGCCTTACACCTAAGGCTTAACCAGGGTCAGCCCATATATTCACGGCCCATTAGCAGAAGGTAATATCCCATGCAAACACGTAAAACCTAAACCTAGCTACTTAATCATATATAAGGTAATTTTCTCTCATAACCAAGGTAACAAAATCATAACCTAGTTGCTTTTCTCTCGATCGATTTTATCTCACCTTCACCAAAAGACTTACTTGAAGGCGGAGGGCTACTCGGGACACAACCCCGACAAGCCTTCCTTGTTTTGCAGGTGATTTTACGTTGGAACCACTTCAACAGTATAGGGATCATGGATCGAATGGCAAATAATCGCTTCACCAATTGTAATTCGCGTAACCACAATTCAAATCTAAATCTCTTCAATTTCCTTTCATCTTTTTCTTTTCTTTACTTTCCATATCTCTCCAAAGAAATTTGACATAAATTGTAGTTAGAATGCCTGCTTACATTTATGATGGGTGAAGATATGAGAGGTTTTAGTTGTTTATTGTGAATTTATCAAGAAAAAGAGTTAAGCTCAAAAAGTTTAACAAAGGATATTTGTTGGATGCATTTTCTCATTAGAATGAGTGTCATTTTTCCTTTAAGTTTTGTATTAATTATTGGAATTATACATATTTTTCCTGCTAAATTGTTTAGTTTACAAGGTTAGGATATTTCACTTGTGGAGGATAGCTAATTAAATATTAAGGTTTTCAAAAATATCGTTCCCTAAGAGAAAGTCATCACATTAAAGTTAATACTTTTAATTAATCAATTGTTGCAATTGTTTCTTAATTAATTCCTGCACAAATTTGTCATATTTATAGTTATTTTGGTCGCAATGAATTGGTTAGTTGTTTAAAAATTTATTTAAGTTTTAAAATTTTTTGTTTACATTAATTTTAATTTCCTAAAAATTTCACTCAACTCGATTTCAATTACCGTTAGCTAGCGAGAATTGAACTTTTTCATAATCTCGTGGATACGATTTGATTCTTAATGATTTATTACTCACTTTAACAACCGTGCATTTGCGGTTCACGAACAAGCAATAATTTGATAAGTCAAATTATTTATATATGATTTTGGGATGAATTGGAACTGATTTGACTTATCTCTATGTAAATTTTGAGCTTTACTTGGTTAATTCTCACATATTTCAACTTTATTGCTTAATAGGTGCAAATAGATAGATTTTGGGAAAAGAGGCATAACTTTTGTTGTGGATGTCGGATTAAGGTCATTCAAGTACACTTTTAAAGAGAACTCCAAGTTTTATAACTTCTATGAGACTTTGAGGTGAGATTTTTGTCGTCTAAAGAGTCAAACTTGCACATTTATGTAGATGCCCAATGTATGTCCGCCCAACGGACATTATGTCCGTTCAAGTGGACATGAGCGAAGTTGGAAAGCCGGAAAACCCGAGAAGGTCCACTTAGTGAAAAGTACAAAGTCGGCCTAATGGACATTTACTGGCCAAAATCGCTAATGAAACTTGAGAAGGTCCGAGACATAAAGTCTGCCTAACAGACTTTGACAGTGTTGTTACGATCCATATTCTCATGTTTAACAAAAACTAGGTTTCTTTAAGTTCAAGTCACTATAAATACTCATTTTTAAGAACAAAAGTGGGGGTTTTGCACTAAAAATGAGGCTGCATAAAAGGTGTCACCCAAAACAAACAAAGAAGAAGAGAAAAGAGGATTGAATCAAGCATTAGACGTAATCTTGTTTTGCGTTCAGTCTGCCTTCTCTCTCTACTCTTTCTTGGATGTTGATTGTCTTTATTTATATGGATTCTGTTATCATGTTTTGGGACTAAACCCCAATTAAGGTTAGGGGTGTAGCCTATTTTGAGGGATTGATTTATATTTTATAGATTGATTGGTGTTGAAAGAAAGTTCTTGGGTTATGTTTATCTTTCTTAAACTTCACTATTGTTTCTATACTTGATTACCATTGATGCCACCTTAGGAATCATATGATGAACTGAGAGGTGAAGTATGATTTATGCACTAGGAAGATAAACACGTTAGATTTAGAGATAGAGATATCCTAGTGTGATAACTTGCGATTGCTTATTCTTAATGAATTTGACTAGTTAGGTTTCACCTTGAAAGATGGTAATCAATTAGCTAGGTATTCTTATATGTCTTGAGAGAGAATATGAGTAAAGTTATGCGATTGTTATTATAACCTGTTATTCAATCAATTTCATAATTAATTGATCAATCTCTTAAATTGGTGAATCCCAAAACCCTAAGTCTAAACCATCAGATTTTCCTTGTTTGTTTATTTACAATCTTTACAATTTATTGTTTGCTCTATTCTAATCATCTTTTAAGTTTCTTGTCATTTTAGTTCAAGTAATTAGGATTAATTTAGTAGTGAGTATTTTAGTCTTTGTGGGAGATGATCTTGGAATACTCAATTTGTAAGTAGTAAGAACTATTATGTACACTTGCAGATTTTGTCAACCATTAAACAAGAAAAGTTCCAAAATTATCCTACTGCATGTGAAATCAAATCTTGTCTTAATTTCCGAAGAGCAACTACTTATATAAATTGGAGTGAATAACCGATAGTCTATATACAATAATGAATGTACGGAAACTATAGTATATGTGGGTACATGAAGTAAAACGGAAACATAGCCTAATACTAATTAAAGTTGACAGTGGATAGACCACAATCTATTCTCGTCCGTTGAATCTAAAGTTAAAAGATTTAAGTTTTAAGAATAATTTTATATATAAGGATAAATTAAAAATATATATATATAAAATTCAGATTTAAGTTCTACAAAAAATATTTTCTTTATAATTGCCACAGAAAAAAAGATTGAAAACAAAATGAAAGATAAGATCATTACTGAAATTGGTGTAAGAACCACACAGATCGTCTCCCTGTTTGTAAGAGGAGTCCAATCCTTGAGAGGTTTTGGAGGATAAATAACCAACGTAAATTTGGTAGCACTAATTGGAATTGGAAATTCGTATCTATAAAACTGTACGTACCATAGTCTTAACTAGCAGAGTTCTCTGCGCATTTGCGCAGTAATAATGTCCATTCAATTTAATTGATTATATTATCATATAATTTTAATGTATAAATAAATATAAAATTTTAAAAAAGTGAAATTAAATTATAAGTAAATTTTAAAATTTTGTAATTAAATTATAAATATTTAAAATATGTATTTGGTTATATTATTATCTAATTTTGATATATAATAAATATGGAAAATTTTAAATTTAGTAATTAAATTATAAATAATTTAAATATGCAATGAAAAATTAATTAAAAGCTTTAAATATGTCATATTAAAAATATAAAAGTTAGAATATAATAAATGAAAACTTAAAATTAGCAAGTAAAAAATTTGGGTTGAAAATTTTAAAATTAAGGTAATGTATAGTGTAACGTATATTATAAATGTATAAAAATATAAATTAAATAAGAAAATTGAAACATAATAAGTTTTAAATAAATAATGTGTAATTTAACCATCCAAGTATTCATGAAAATGTCCATTTTGTCATGATCATTTCATGAAAAATAAATTATGAAATTTATCTCATATAGGGTTAAAATTCATTCTGAAACCAAGAAAAAAAATTGCTTGACATTCAGTTTGCATATGTCTAAAGGACAAAATTAATAGTCAGGAAATATTAAAAAATACAGCTTCAAATTCATGAATTTTCATGCCACCACTACAACTTATGACAAGGCTGAATAAACAACTTCAAGAAGTTGCACCCGTATACAACTATAGAAGTAAAGAGTAGATTCTCTCAATTTGCTATGAAAGACTAAAAGCAGATATGGAAAATCTTTAATTACTACTCATATTTCAAATGAGAAAGGATGGAGAACCACAAGCCTCTCTTAAATCTTTTACTAACCTTTGCACTTGATTCTCCTCACAATAGTTAGCTGCCTCATCTGGTGGCATATCAGCAAGATTTCTCTCCAAGGCACAGCTGAAAGGAATAATTGTTTCACCCCCATGTTCCTGCACCATAAAAAGGATAACAATTATGATCGATGTCAAATCAATTAAGTAATAAACATGTGCAAGCCAGTACTATTAAGTGCCAGAACTATCAGAAGCTCTTTGGACAAATTAACAAAGAGGATAGTGGCTTTGCAGATGCATTTTGTTGAGATACCATTGCAATGACCTCAGTGGATGCATTTTGCTGAGATACCATTGCAATGACCTTAAAGAAGTAAGGTTGTATTCACACGCATCAATAAAGAACAAAGGTAGCAGTTATACATGTTGATGCAAAAATATTAGTTGTTGGGAAAAAATATATGCTAAAAAATCTCAAGACGGTAAAAGTGCAGAAAACATCAGACCTACCAAGCATGAATCTTGGGCAAAAGCTTGCTCTTTTTTCTCTGATAGTCTTTTTGATTCATGCTCACCTTTTGACACATACAAGTTAATATAGGGATATTCGTCAGCTGGATATGACAAAAAGAAAACAATTTACATATTGCTAACACCTAAAGGCAATAAAAGAGCCAACTAAACTTATAAGCCAAATTAATACATTGAAAAAGTGGGGAGATAAGTATGAAACTCTAGAAGTTAGATTGATAGCTGAGCAGCATAGCTACTTAAATATGGAATCTACAGCAATATGTTTAACAATTAAAAGATTTGATCAAAGAGAAAAGGTGGAAATAGATACGAATAATACCAAATAAACAACAGTCTTGGCAGTAAGCAACTGGAAGGTATTCAGAATCTCAATATCAGCAACCTTCTAGTCTCCTAAACGGATATCTTTCCCATCTTCAAGTCATGCCTTGACCTGCAAACCTTGAACCAGCATGGATCAACAGCAGTTAAAATTTATTCCATCAAATCTTAGAAATGATCTTACCATGGGGTTCAAAACTGGAAAGGAATGTGTTGGACCCCAAATTTTTTGTGAAAGATTAGACCTATTGAATAAGAAATTTTGGTGATTAGTCATGAGTAAAGAACAAAATAAATGAAAGTTCTTGAACCAAGAATTTATAGATAAGAGTAAAGTAGAGCTAAGAAATGTACATAGATTCATGATTTGCTATGGGGTTTTTGGTGGATAAAAGATTTTTGAAATATAAAGAATTAAGATGAAAGTTAGAAGTAAAATGAGAGCAATATTGTGTAGTAAATTGATGAAGAATAGGTATATATGTGTATGTTATGTTATTCATGTTCATGATTATTCATAGATTATGATTTCTTTATGGAGGACATTGATATGAAATGAAGTTAAGAATGAAGAGTGTATAGAGTAGAAAAAGGTGATCTTGGTATGAGTTGTGTTAGGGGAAGATTCTGAAAGAAACTGGTAGATGATCTGAAAGATATTGACTGAATATGCTTTAGTCTTTTAGCCACAACATTTTCTCGAGTTATCTAAACGAGATGATTTAATTTGGATTAAACTAGATATATATGGCTACATTTCGTATGAAGACATCAAATTTCAATTCTGTCTTTAAGAATCTCAAAGGTTGTCATGAAGATAAGAAATTGGTGCAGTATGTTGAATAGAAAATTCATCTTTGGACTTTAGGGGAAAAATTAGGATTGATATAAATAGGTTTTGATAAAGTTGTCTTCTAGAAAGTTGTAGATTTTTCTTTTATCTTTCCAACGGTATATAGTATGAAAATTTTGGACATCTGAGCTGAAAGTTATTCCCTTTTGATTGCTTCGGCCTTAGATTTCGTCTAAGTTTGACCGTCTGCTTTTGGTTCTGTCTCAGTTTGATTTTTTGCGTTTCAGTTTGATCGTCTGTTTTTACTTCCATCTCTGTTTGAATTTTTAAGTCTCAGTTTGACCGTCTTAGTTACTATTTATTGTCACCTTATGATCCATTTTATACCCTTAAAACGTTAGAATTGACCTTTGAAATCTTCATACTAGTTGTACATCTTGAAATTCTCTTTCCAACCATATAAAAAACTCCTTAATCTGATGTCTATAGAGAAAGTTATGGCAATTTTCCCAATCTGTATCGTCTAATGACGTCATCATCGTCTGCTTTTGTTTTTGACCATTCATATGAACTAATTGGCCTTTGAGGTCTTCATAAGAGTTGTAGCTTTTGAAATTATCTTTCCAAACATATAAAGAATTCCTTAATCCAATATATGTGTGGAAAGTTATAGCAATTTTCCCATTTTGTATCGTCTAATGACATCATCATCATCTCAAAATGACATAATCATCATCTGCTTTTGTTTTTGACCCCTCAGATAAACGAATTGGCCTTTAAGGTCTTCATAAGAGTTGTATCTCTTGAAATTATCTTTCCATACATATAAAGAACTTCTTAATTCAATGTCTATAGGGAAAGTTATGGATATTTTTCCAATCTGTATCATCTGATGAAGTCATCATCATCTCAAAATGATGTCATGCATCGTCTGCCTTGTTTTTGACCCATCAGATGAAATATTTGGCCTTTGGGATCTTCATGAAAGTTCTAGAGCTTCATGTCCTCTTTCACACGATTCAAATAACACTTCAATCAGAAATTTTTACCAAAAGTTATAGCTGTTTCCCCGAAACAAGTTCAGTATAATTGAGTTCATAAACATGGTTGCTTCTTTTGACAATAACTTCTTCTCTAGACCTCCGAATGACTTAATTCTTGAACCATTGGATTCGTAAGGCTTTTATATACATATCCTAAAAAAATAGAAGCTATATGAAATGAAGTGAGAAAGATTAAGTGGAAAAGGTGGGATGGGTACAGCAAGTGTGCTCTTAAGTGTTATGAACTGGTGGTAATCCACTGAATATACTTTAGTATTTTGATGATTTTGGGATCCGTAGAACTCTAAATGTAACACCCCACTCCCGCACGACCCGAACCCGACATCGACGGTGATATCCAGGTCCGTGCCCCGCGAGGGTGGCGTGCTACATCACTCAGTATAAAACATTCATTAACGCGACATAAACAGTAAGAAACTTGAGCCCATGTTCACAATTAATCATTTTCAGTTATTACAGTCATCCAATAATAATTTTACAATCAGTTAATGTAAAACAATAGAACCACAATGGCTCATTATAAATACAAAGCATTATTGCACAATGATTGCGGAATACTATTCGATAAGACACTAATGCAGACACGAACTGATCCCGACCTCAATCCTTTACTTGCCTACAGTAGACATACTCCCATGTCAAACGGGGTATTCTTCAAGACCTGAAAAATAGATGCAAATTTTTGGTGAGTTTTGCGAACTCAGTGAGTGACCATCATCGATGGTTCACCCAATCACTTAACATATAACACATACTTTCATTTCCATTAAGTCACATTTCATATTCCCTATCACACCTCACATTCACATACAGTTTCATATTTTCATTATGTCGATACAATGTCATATTCAATATAATCAAATCGATCATTCAATCAAATTTATCATTCCCATTCAACACAATGTCACATTCCCATTCAATACAGTGTTGCAGTCCCATTCAATACAAGTAATTCAACCATTCCCATTCCGTACAATCAAATCAATCATGTTATGCATATATGCATGAGACTCACTTTCCATTTAATTACTTTTTTGTGACCGAGTGTCTAAACTGTCCCGTACCCATGGATATCGGGCTCATTGAAACTGTCCCATATAGGGCTCATTGTAAATTGTCCCATAAAGGGCTCATTGTCGTTGAGCCTGAGGCTCTAAATCAGTATATGAGCACGAAGCTCTTTTCACTCATTGTTGACTACTCTGGTCACAACTCCTATTATCTTTCATATATTCACGCAGTGGAATGTCTTATGCATATTTGCATGTGCTCAGTCAATCATAATTACTATCAGCGGACCGTAGTCCGGCATTCGACATCTAATTAAGAAGTCACATTTCATTTATGTGCAATTATGCATGCAAGACATTTTAACAATCTCAATATATACACTTAGGTCATCCCATTCACATTCAAAGAGCACTTCAATAACGCAATTCTCAATACATAATCAATCACCGGACCTCCTGTCTGGAACCCATATTTAATCACAATCAATAAAATAAATCAATACACATTCAACATATAACAAAAGCAAATAACCAATAAGTAAGACCATCTAGGTCTACTCACAGTACGCTCCAGATTTGCATTGGTTTCCAATTTCTGAGAACGCCTGAGTGTGGACATTTATCCTGCACTACCAATTTATGCCATATGCACACATTAATCACTTTGCATAAGAATTCTCATTTATGCACAAATATAAAATAAGGACAATGCATGTTCATGATATTCCCGGTCCAAATCCTTTTTTTTTATCAGAAAAATCCATTTCAAAATAAGAAATCCAATGACGCTGACGGCGCTCAATTTGGACCTCTATAGGTCCTCAATTAAATAAAACAAATGAGTAAAGGCTCAAGCTTCGGGCCCACGCCAATTTTCCGTCCACAAATCCCCAATTTCTCAAAAAATGAAATTAAATAATCAATGAATCCGATGCCTCAAGAATCAGGTCAATCGAACGTCGGACGGAAAAGTTATTCACGAAAGAAACCAAGATTCAAATAAAACAATTAATATATCTATATCTATAAGCCCTTATTTCTATTTTTTTTCCTGCTTTCCAACCAATTTCAATTCTCTATAACTTTTTGTACACAATTCAGAAAATTGCAAACCATACCTTGTTGGAAAGATAATGAAAACCTCTACAAGTTTCATTTAGACCATTCAAATTAATTCCACCCCTAAGGGTGTCAAAAATCCCATGAAAACTACTGCTCACTCAAAGTCACTCAACACAGATACAAGATCTTGTAAATTCAGTAACTTTCATTCTCTTCAGTCAAAACTTACACAATAAATATGCTCATCAATATCACAATGTTATATAAAACTTTCATGAACAACCAAAATCCCAATTCATTTACTAACTAGGTCAAATAATTCACGAAGCATCTGTCTACTAAACTGTCCCAATCTGAGCAGTAAATTTCCAACCAGTATATCTCCTAGCAAAAATGTCAAACAAATCACTACTTTATATCCCTGAAAATATAAGATCTCAAACTTCCATTTTCATGAAGAACCCAAATTCCAATTCAACTTCTAACAATTTCAAATCTGCCAAACAATGTACTGATCAGGGCAGCAGTGAGAAACCTAATGTAGGTTCAGTTTTTACAAATTCATTACTCCCAAATCTGACATCCAAAAATTACATGCCATATATAATTTTCAAGATAATTTCTTCCTCTACAACTTTTCAGAAGATCACTCATGCCAATTCAATTCACATAAATTGCTAAAATTGCTTCCAATCCGAATGCTCACAAAATCTACACTTAGGCTAGGTTTCATCAAAATGCTCAAAACCAGTCAATAGTAAAAGGTCATATCTCCCAATATAAAGATCTAAAAATAACAAAATCAGTGGGAATGGAAAGCTAACTTAACATGCTTCAACTTTTATGAAGACCATTTTCCCTAATTCCTTCTAAATTAATTTAGACAAATCAGCAAAACTCTAAGTTATGTGGTTCGGTTACTGTGCATTCCAGCCATCAGCAGTAACTTTCCATGCTAAAATTCGACCTTTTAGAGTTACAATTTAACAACACCTATTTCACACAAAATTGTAGCCAACAAGCTCAAGTTTAATTGGGCGCAAACCGCAACTCATTTGCTTACCTACACAATGAGTTATGATCAAAACATTGCAATAGGTTCAATATCCATTTTCCAGCTTTCATCTTCAACTTAACTCCTATCACTTCTAATACCAATTCCACATGCATAAGCATCCTAATAAAAAAGAAATAAGTTACTAGATCATTCATACATTCACTTAGGCTCAACATACACACTCAAAACACAAGTATGACCAACTATTAATATCAAGTTAAGCACATACTCCATTAACACTCAATCCTCACCTTCTCATCAAGCTAGCTTCAAATAACCATACATATAACATGAAACATGATACTTACATAATTAAGTCACTAAATCTTCAAATTCTTCAAGGAAAACCCCAAGACCTAGCTTGCTCCACCACCCACGTAGACCACCATCTCTAGGGTTGGAAAGTGAACAATTTCTTTGATGGAAAGAAGAGCAAGGTGGAAGAGGTGTAGGATGTTCAACAACAAAGGAAACTAGAGTGATCAAAGCTCACCAAGAAAGGGAAGAAGAGAAGCCACGAAGATGGGAAAAAAATCACCAAATATCCTCCAAGATGAGAGAGTGTCGTGAGAGTGTGTGGAATTAAGCTAAAAGAAGACAACATAAGGTTACTTAAATAAATACATGGCTAATATCATGCCATGTGTCAAGCCTTCACTAAATCTTCATCAAGTAATAATTTATATCCCAAATTCCAACAATTAACACTTGTCCAATACCCCTATAGCTATATATCCATAATCCAATACCATTGATAATGACTTCTACTACCCTTGACCAATTGGTCTGTCACCCGGTATTTTTCCTAGTCTGGAAATTTTCTCCGAAAAATTTCAGAAAATTTTCTAAAAATCCCATAAAATATAAAACACTCGATGGCGCACTCAGAATAATTTTCTCCACACAATAACCACGTTAATCACAATAAAATACCGTTTAGGCCCAAATACCGAGAATATCATGTATGCATGTACAGTTATTTCATGTGCACTATTTTTGTTGATCACCAGTACCAATATGCATAACAATGTCAAAGCAGTCCTAATCACTCTTACCCCTAGCCAATTTTATTATTTTACCCTTCCTGTCGGGGGTGGGATATTACACCAAATGAGATGATTTTTTATTTGTGATAAACTAGAGTCATGGAGCTACAAATGATATGAAGAAAGTGAAATCTAATTCAGTCTCTAAGATGTGTAAATTTTATATGGAAGTTGTGTATAGTATACTGTTATGAGCAAGAGCAGTCCAAAAATATTTGAAGTATATCTTTTGAACCTTTAAACCAAATTGAATGATTTCGGTGGCGTTAGAAACTTAACAAAAAAGAGGGAAATTTTGTAGAAGAAAGTGATATGTAAGTAGGTTAAAGGATGTTTTTGGCAAGACACTTAAGTTTAAAAGAGCATAAGCTTATAAGGAAGGATAAAATAGACTTTTTGGACTCATTAATGGCATAATTGGAAAAAAAAAGTGTTGTCTTGCTTATAAATGGAGAAGAATTATGGAAATGAGAAGATTCTAGAGAGAAAAAAATGTGTGGATGAGAAAAGAGATAAGAGAGAGAAAATATGAAAAAGAATAAGAGAGAGAAAGAAGAGAAACCAGCTAGGGTTTCATTTGTGTTAACCCTCAAGAAAGATTTTGAGGTTGTTCAAGAAAAGAAAAGGTAGAGGAAGAGAAGAGCTTCCTTTTGAGCTAAGGATCTCTTCATTTGTTAAAGAATGAAGGTAAGATCATTTTAAAATTTTTGGGTTTTTAAAAAAATTTCAGTTCATGAAGTTTAGAAAAATATTTGGGTTTAAGTATTTTGGAACCAATTTTAGTGTTTGTGTTGTGAGGGATTTTTAATTGAAAACCCTATTGAGTTGGATTTTTCGTTATTGTTAAAGGGATCAAGAGGAACAAGAGAAAGAATCTTTGATACCTCAGGTTGTTTGCAAATAGAAGAAGCATTTTGAGCAAGTCAAGTCTTTTAAGCAAGGAAATCAATGTGAGTACATGTTTATAATAGAATCAATAAGTCACTACTGTTTTCATTAAATCAAAGAAGTTTTTTGATTTCAATTGCTTCATAAGTGTTGCATTTACTGTTATGAATGATTTGAAGAATTATTTTACGATTCGGTATATGAACTTTTTGATGAAAAAAAGATGGAAATGCATTGAAACATTTTATGTTATGCCTTGAAAAATGTCATGGCATTTTGTATAAGTGATCAAGAGAAAATATGACCATCTGATAACATGATTTTGAGCACGATTATGTCCTTTTGTTTGGACGAGAGAGGAACGTTTCGTTAGTCATGTGCATGTCGACGTATAGCCTTATCCTGGCTACCCGCTTGAGGCCACGAGATCCCGAGAAATCGGACTCGTTTTGTTCACGGTTTAAACTTCGGTTTATCTGTTTTGTTCCACAGAACTCTCGAGTTATTTTTTTGTGCATTGCATCTGTGAATTGTTAAGATGATGCATTGATGTTTTGTAAGTTGTGAATTTTGTCTGCATGGCAAGAATTTTGAAAAGTAAGCATTTTTATGATTCAAAGAAAGATTTCTAAGACAAGAAAAATGTTTTCAAGGTTTTTGCTTATTCGTTTGTTATAAACTATTCCCACGAGCTGTCAAGCTCACCCCCCTTTCTGTCCCATCCTCAGGTTATAGAGAAAAGAAGATCAAGTGTTCACGAGCCTAAAGGAATTACTATATTTTGCTACTTTGTACTTTTGTAATTAAATCAATGGTGTGGCTTTTGATTTGTAAACAAAGTATTTTCAAACTTGCTTGCTGGAGTAACGAAATGATAAATTTAAGTAGTTCAGTTATGTATGTATGTTTACATTGATTTAGAGCAAAAGTTGGATTCCGAAGCCAAACGGGATCCAACATAGATGGTATTGGAGCAAGAGTTAGATTCCGAAGCCAAACGGGATCCAACAGAATCACCGAGACAAACCTTGCCACAAAGGTCATGCTCTATTTTCAACTGCTTGTCGTTGTTTCTCTTCATGCTCTTTTTAGCATCTTCTATTCTTCTGTCCACAAATTCAATATCCTACATTGCATTCATGAAAAATAATATTTAAAACATTTCCTCACAAGGACTATGTAATAAAATCCAATGGTTTATCTAAGTAAGTTATGTATGTAGAGAATCAACGGCAGGATTGAAGAAGTGAAACAAATAGTCTACAGATACTTGGGATAAGTTGTCAAAAAACCCCTAAAACAAGGCTAAACAATTCTTACTAAAGTAAAAACAGAAGAGAGGATGCTAATCATTACAGCATAAATAATTCAATAACCAAACTGTCTGGTTCTTAAAAGCTATATTGAGTCAGCTCCCGCATACTGTGAAGCCAAATTTCATAATTTCCCCAGTTTAGGCAATGAGTCATCATAAAAAAGTGTTGCTATGATATAAAGGAAGATAATTATGCTAAATATGGAGAGAAATAAGAGCACACTGGTTGGTTGAATGTCCCAACAAAAATGATACTTGATCATGTCAAATTAATTTGTTTTATCCCCAGAAAATTTGAAAGGACACCACATACAACCTATAGAAAGTGCTCCAAGACATCACTATTGAAAGTGAACCCTCCAAGGATTGAAGAAAGCTCCTTCAGCTAGCAACCTTGTGCACTGTTGACGCACACTGTTCACACAAGAAAAATACAACAACTTCTGTCTCCTCCTCTGTTCTTGACTTTATACTCTTGTAATCAGCTGAATGTATGAAGTAAATGGTGTAAATGTATTCTTGAAATCAAAGAATTAAATTTATGGTTTTTTTTCCAGCAAAACAGAAACTTCTACTACTATTTTTAACTTCTGAACTTGCTACTGGAAAACAAAAACAAATGCTTAATTTCTAAACTTGCTGCTGGAAAATAAAACAAATGCTCAACTTCTGTAAAGGAAAAACGAACACAACATGAAATCTGGAAAATGGTATTGCTTCTTTTGTATTGATGAAGCTTTTTCTCTCTTTTTCCCTCATACATTTTCCAAAATGAAGAGAAAAGTGGAGCTTTATAATTAGCTCTTGCATGTTCTGCTACCTTTTGATTCTAAACTGAAAAGTTAGGACTTGGACTGATGAATAAACTAGACTAGTGCAGCCTTTCCTGATTTGGCTAAACATAAAAGTGAACAAAAAAGCTTTTGGCAAAAGAGGATATGATTTTGTTGCTGCTACTTGATTCTTTGTGGAACAAAAACTGACACTCCAAATCTGATTGTCAGGTGTGAAAGGCTTTAGCTTCATGCACTAAACTTGATTTTGCTAATTAAACTTCTTGAAAATTGCTTTAACCTTCTGCTGATTTTTTACCTCTGCACTTCAGGTTACTTTCTTCCTGGTTACTTCTTCTGCGATTCTGGTTACTTCCTTCTGCGAGTAACTGCAAGTAACTGTATTTGATTCTCAATTTTTGTTGTGCATCCGATCATCTGTTTCTTTCATTTTCCATTCTCGTTTGCCTTGTGCTTTATCCATCTGACTTGTATCTTCATTACTTTGATCCATATATTGTTGAATTATGCTTAGGATCATCAACTCCAATTTCTACCTATATTTGAACTCTTTTGTTTTTCCTTTCACTTCTTCTTCTTCCTCACTTTCACTTTCATTGCAAGCTCCTCCACCGATTTCAACACGTGAGTTTCATAAAACAACACAATTCAACAAATCCTCCTTTGTTTTGTGGAACCTGCATACTTACATCCATTCCTTGTTTAATTGGCTAATTGTATGTCTTATGTTTAGCTCTTGCAAACATGGCATATTCAAAACCATGTGTCTCATCCGCTTCCTCTTCACCTGTATCATCATACCTGAATTCATCATTTTCATAGCTTGCTGAAAACTCCTCCTGATTCCCTTCTTCTCCTGATTTCTTGGCTGTAGTTTCAGGATTATCCAAAAACTTCATTTTCTGATTCTCCCTCTGTTTTTTCTCAATAATTCTTCTAGCATCTTCCAATTGTCTAGAAAGATCTTCAGCACGAGATGTTTCTTCCATGATCTTTCTCTTTGCCACACATTTTTGCTCCTCTATTTTAGCCCTCTCTATCTTAGCACGCTCTTTCTCTTTAGCTACATCAGCCTTTGTTGCTTCTAATTTTATGATTGCCTCCTCAAACTTCAACTTAACTTCCTCAACTTCTTTCCTCAATGACTCCAACTGAAGGCGATACTTCTCAGCCTTCTTTCTTTCAATATCAGCACATTTCCTCTCCTTTCTTACCCTAGCCTTTTCCACTTCCACTTGCTTCCATGCTTCAACAACACAAGTTTCAACAGTAGGGTTATGTTCCATGATTTGGTGACTGGTTTCCACTACAAATACACTCTCCTCAGTAATTGAATTTTCTGATGGTTGATTGATTTGTGATGGTCCAGGTTGGGTGTTTGGTATGTTTGATGGGTGATTTTGAGGATTTGTAAGTGTTTGTGGCTGTGAATATGGCACAGATTCAGTCATAGTGTTTGAACCTTGAAGTTGTTGGCTTGATTGGCTAGGCATTGGTGTTTGAGTGGTTTGGTAATTCTGATATGTTGAACTTGATTGAGTTGGGTTTGTCTGAGGCATTTGAGAGTAATAGACATAAGGTTGAGGGATTGAAGAAGGTTGAGACATTTGAGGTTGATACATGTACTGTTGAGGGATCAGAAATGGAGATAGTTGGGTTGGTTGATGAATTTCTGATTTTCCAGCAAGGTAAGCTTGGTGTATTTGAGATTCAGGAACATGTTGGTAAGGTTGTGGTTGGGATGGTATCATATTTGGTGAGGCATTGGTTCTTTGGAGAGGGTGTATTGGTGGTGGCTTGCCAAAGAGTGAACTTTGGAGATTTTGATGCTCATTCATCCACTTTTCATAGCAAACCCTTCTTGTATGTCCCCTTTTCCTGCAAAAAATACACTCTACATGATCATTCCAAAAGCAATCCTCAGCTGAATGATTGTTCCTCCCACAAAATCTGCAATTAGCAAACAAACTCCCTCTAGGCTGCCTTGGTCCTACTTGCATTCGGTTATCCTTATTTCCATGGTATTGGTTTGGATTTTGGAAATTTTGGTATGACATTGGTGAGGCATATTGTGTTTGAGGATATGGTTGGTTCGGATAAGGATGGTTTTGAGTGTAGGTATGAGTTTGATGAGGAATGTGATGGTTGTGAGGCTGATTTGGTGGATAGTTTTGTGTTGGAACTGATTTTGAGTCAAAGGAACTGATCTGATTTTGTGTGTAGCTTAGAGGATTTTCAGGTGTTCTAAACCTTTCAGCCTTTAAAGCAAACACTTCCCCTTCTCTTCTATTCCCATGTCTTTCCTCATGCATCTCCAAAACATTGAAGACTTGCTCCAAGGAAACTGAATCTGGATCATTTGTAAATTGCCACTCCAAAGGTGCTATGCTTGCTTCAAACCTCAATGGCAACCTACTTAGGAACTTATCCACTAACCTTTCAGTACTTGTACTCTCTCCAAACTCCTTCATCTGCTGCACCAAACTCATAAATCTACCCTTTGTTGTAACTACATTTTCCTCATCTTTCATACCAAAGTTTTCAAAGTTCCTCAAAACCGTTTGTTTCTTCAGCCTTAAAGTTTGGGCTGATCCTACATATTCTACTTTCAGCATATCCCACAACTCTTTGGCACTCCTACAGCTAGCATACCTCAGCAAAATTGATTCACTCACAACAGATCTAAAAAATACAAGTGCTTTAAAATCCTTGTCCCTCTCTTGACTGATTCTTATTTGTTGCTGCTCAGTTAAGTCTACTATATTCCCAACTTCAGTCACTCCTTCACTCACAACATCCCACCATTCACACACCCGAAGGCAATCCTCAACTCTAAGAGACCAGACTTTATAGTTTTCTCCAGTTAGAACAGATATATTAGCTTGTAAACTTTGCATATTCGTCATAGGAAAGCTTGTACCTGCCATAGTCTTAGTTCAAACCAGGCTAGTGAACCGTGTAGCTCTGATACCACTATAGAAAGTGCTCCAAGACACCACTATTGAAAGTGAACCCTCCAAGGATTGAAGAAAGCTCCTTCAGCTAGCAACCTTGGGCACTTGCTCACGCCACTGCTCACACAAGAAAATACAACAACTTCGTCTCCTCCTCTGTTTTGACTTTATACTCTTGTAATCAACTGAATGTATGAAGTAAATGGTGTAAATGTATTCTTGAAATCAAAGAACTAAACTTCGGGTTTTTCCAAAGCAGAAACTTCTACTACTATTTTAACTTTGAACTTGCTCTTGAAAACAAAACAAATGTTTAATTTCTAAACTTCTTGCTGGAAAATAAAACAAATGCTCAACTTCAGAAGGAAAAACGAACACAACATGAAATCTGGAAAATGGTATTGCTTCTTTTGTATTAATGAAGGTTTTTCTCTCTTTTTCCCTCATACATTTTCCAAAATGAAGAGAAAAGTGGAGCTTTATAATTAGCTCTTACATGTTCTGCTACCTTTTGATTCTAAACTGAAAAGTAGGGACTTGGACTGATGAATAAAATAGACTAGTGCAGCCTTTCTTGATTTGGCTAAACATAAAAGTGAACAAAAAAGCTTACGGCAAAGAGGATATGATTTTCTTCTGCTACTTGATTCTTTGTGGAACAAAACGACACTCCAAATCTGATTGTCGGTGTGAAAAGCTTTAGCTTCATGCACTAAACTTGATTTTGCTAATTAAACTTCTTGAAAATTGCTTTAACCTTCTCGCTGGTTTTTACCTCTCGCACTTCAAAGTTACTTCCTTCCCGGTTACTTCTTCGCGATTCGTTACTTCCTTCTACGAGTAATCGCAAGTAATCGCATTTGATTCTCAATTTTTTTGTGCATCCGATCATCTGTTTTTTCATTTTCCATTCTCCTTTGCCTTCAGGCTTCATCCATCTGACTTGTATCTTCATTACTTTGATCCATATATTGTTGAATTATGCTAGAATCATCAACTCCAATTTCCACCTATATTTGAACTCTTTTGTTTTTCCTTTCAGCTTCTTCTTCTTCCTCACTTTCACTTTCATTGCAAGCTCCTCCACTGATTTCAACACAACAGGTTGCATAAAACAACACAATTCAACACAACCTAACATCTTAATGCCATTATAAAACAAATAAAAGAATAGAAAAACAACACCCACTGACTGCAGTTGTACAAGATATGTCAGAAACTACAAAGTTTCTCATGAAAGGTCTGATGACTCAAAGCAAAACTTATAAGACAACATAGGAAATAAAACCATGTTAAGAGGAGCAAGGTATGAAATATGAATCTCCAAACATTTTCTCACTATGGACACCAAACACTGATCACGTAGAACAAAAGAAAGCTCCGTGCACACACAGATAGAAATTTTCTCATCTTTATGATGTAGATAGGAACCCCTTCCCACACTTTGCTTTTAAAATTCTTGGTAGTTCAGATCACTATAAACAACGTCAAAGCCACAGAAGCATGGCAGAGGCAAGGAGAGCTAATGGAGAATGACGTTTTTGGGATGCAAAAGATAAATTAAAACGTTTACACTCCCTCAGAAAAATAAAAATGGCAATGAACTTCATAGGCATAGGTTCAAAATAGGCACTTGAGCTAGATATTTAGTCAAACTCATTGTAATCAGTATTAAAACTCATTCCTGGAAAGTAGACTCCAAAAAAGGAATGGATAAACAGTATCATTCGAATTGAGTTGCATTGAGGATGGGCTTCTTACGCAGCACATGAAAGATTCCATCATGGGCTTCATGGGCACCCTTAACCAATCCAACTATATCATGGATTTCCAGGAAAGTAGAAACCTGAATGTAACATGTAAGAAGAACTTTATATAGTTGAACAGGTAAGCTTTCTAGAGGCAACATATGTAATATGATATCACATTTATGATATAGCTGGATAGGTAAGTTTTCTGTACACATATACCATAATAACTTGAACAAGAAGTGAAATATTCAAACACAAACCTCACTTTTTGGCTTGTACAATTGGCAAAGCCAATCAAATCTCTCATCAGGGACATTAATTCGAGCCTCATTAAGCTTAATTGTATAGAAAGGGCAGTTCTCTGCTGGTATCGCCAACTTTATGGCTCCCCTGTACTTGGGTTCATAGTTGAAAGAACTCGACCTGTTAGCAAGCAGCAGCGTAAGCAAACATCTAATCCACCAAAAAATGAAAGAAACAAACTTCAACCCATCATAAGTAAAAGACAGAAGTGAAATAAACAAAAAAATGGGGCTTCAAGCTCTTAATCCTTAACTTGCTTAAACTATCCTTCTGTTCTTGAAGAGACCGCTGATTCCAACACAAGAAGACCATCTCTGTCACCCATGAGCAGCAAGGGACAATTAACCCCAAAAAAACCACAAATTTAACTTCTTTCTCATACCGAAAACCAGGAAAGTTGAAAAAAGAAATTAGGAAAACAAAAATTCCTTAACGAGTAGAAGTGGATACCGGTGATAGACACACTCACATTATTGACCAAAAACGTAAACTAAACAAAAGAGTAGAAATCCTCTCTACCCAATGTTACGATAGTCCAGATCTCCTGTCTAATATTATGGTGTCTTATTGTGTCCAATGAATCTCAATCGTTTATTTATATAGGTCTTGTGTAGGTCCCGCGTAGATCCCGCGTGGGTCCTGTAAAATAAATGGTTGAGATTTCATGAGATAGAATAAGACAGGGTAATATTGGACAGAGGATCTTAGTTCATGTTACGAAACCCTAGACAATGATGAATGTCTACATGATTAGATACATTTGTATAACTCATTACAGTTAACATAATGAACCTAAATTTACCGGCCACATCTGAAACAGAACTGATAAATCTACACTGAAAGTTATGCATTGCAAATATAAACCTAGGTTTAGAGTAAAATGAAAATTTCCAAGGATGGGAAAAACTAAATAAGAATTATACTGTATGAAACAAACCCTACTGGGTTGCAGACCAAAGAAGTCAGAGGGATACCATCCTCCATCCTCCATATTCGTGTTAAACCATCAATGCATGTTGACGTTAGGAATTCTGAATCTAGACTGGAACATAAACCAAAAAAAAAACTCAAGAGTTTAGACAAAATTGATCCCCTTTGCATTTATATTCAGTCAACTCAAAAATAGAAAGGAAGAAGTAGATCTAAATAGTTCAATAAAATCCAAACTTTAGTTCCATATGAAGGAATACTCTAAAGATCGTATTACTCTACCACATTCTTCCATTAAACTATCAACCATCAATAATTACCAAGAGTAGCAAATTTTATTGGCAATTGAACATAATTTATCCCTGGAGCTTATTGCATTCGATAACATTTCATAAGGAGACTGTAAATAATTCAAAGACAATTCCAAGAGGTGTCAACAGTGTTATGTGCATGCATTGACAGTGACCATCCTACATTGAATAAGATAAAAACGTGTCAAGCTGGATATGGATAACATATAGGCTTCGGAAACACAAACAATAGAAAGCCAGTAACAGTCATGCTTGAATCACATGCTATAACTTACCACTCCACCGGCTGCAAATTTTGATCTATCAACACTAAATGCTAGGCATTTCTGTGGCCCAACATCTTGGAGGGAATATAGGTCTTTGGCCACAACCTTTACATTTGTTTCTTGACCAGACAACTCAAATAATCTGTACAATCAAACCAGGCCCATTTTAGGTAAATGTACAAGAACCACAAAGCATGGAAAGAGAAAAAATTGTTACAGGAGTTACTATCATCCTGAAATTCACGAAACAAAGAAGGATTCGGATTCCCTTGTGGAATTGAAAGTTCATCCATGCATCTGAAACAATTCTGATGAAAATGGACTATCATATATAGAAGTTTTTTCTCGAGAAGTAGATATTATTAGTCAGAGATAAACAAAGAAAACTAAAACGATGCCCCAAAATTTTATCTATAAAACTATGATCGTTAGTCCTTACCCCCAACTGAAGTGAACAGCTCGCAAAATTTACGCACAATAGAAAGAAGAACGCAAACTTTATAATCCATTTAACAACTTTAACATTCTCGAACAATAATCCTTTACAAAAACCATAAACCCGGAATTTAGCAATGAATGAAGCCAACAGTTGGTTGAACTGCATCCATGTTCAACAAAATTGTTCAAGAAAAAACTATAGAACAAGGATATCATGACAAATATTACCTAGCCTAGCGAAGACTAATAATTGCTTTACCACGAATCTTGATACAGGAACCTATTATTGTTAGAGAACATATGAGCATTGATTACTAAATGCTATGATTGGATGCATTTAAATCGAAAAAGGTGACATAAAGGTCATAAATTTTAAATTGATCATTAGAGCCTTACTTGATGACACCTTTGGTCGTAGAACAAACAAATTCATCTCCACTAGGATGGACTGCAATCGTCACTGAGTCATTATACATTCTGCAATCGTCACTGAGTTATTATACATTTCTCTTCATTCTAAGGTGAGCCATTAAATAAGAACTAAGAGGTAAGCTAAAACCCTCAGACTTCATAATGAACCCAAATCAAAGAGGCAAAGAAAACAAAACATACTAACAATCTTGTACCAAGAATTGTTACGAGATAAAAAGAAAAACAAAACATACCATAGTTAACTCTCTCAACATGGTGTGATTGAGCAACAAAACTTTCTTTCATCGAATCCTTCTTGGCCACCTCTTTAACAACTCCACCACTACCAGTACCAGTACCACTACCACTATCCTCCTTGTTTGATGATCCAAAACAAGGAAAGCACCCATCCATATCAAATCCAACCAAATTAAAGCCGACCCATAAGCCTCAAACTTTGTTACAATAATTGAAACAAACCCACCCAACCCCAAGGAGAAAAAGCTTATAATTGCAAAAGTTTGAAACTTTATCAATCACCCATCCAAAGAAAAAGAAAAAAAAAAGAAGAAAAATTTATTGATACAATTCACTATCAAGTGACTCACTTTATTTTCTCCTTTAGCTTTCTCTCTCATAAGGAGCAATCTGAAAGGCCAAATTATCAGTTCAAGATGAGTCATCTAGTAGGCAAAAAAAAAAACAATGAACAAATAGAGAGAATGAAGGAAGGTAACCTGCTCCTTTAAGATTAAAAGATGATAAGGAAGAGCTGTCCAACCATGATTGTTGCTCTCTTTGCTACCAGTTTACTTGCTTTTTGTATGACAAACATGATAGGAAGAAGTAGCTAGTGAGAATAAATTCCAATCACTACGTCCTGATATGTGAAAATCTTCATTTAGGTTACTCACTTGAATAGAGACAGAGCAAACCTCCACTGCTTCCTGATTGATGTAGTAATCACAATTGAAAACCAAAAGATTAACAGTTTGACAAGAACCAAATGAGTGAAACCTTGTTCTTTAAATTTTGAAAACAACAACTCAAGATCGAACGACTTCTCAAATTCAAGTAACTGAGCCAAGCCTGTGAAAACAGTTGGTTCTAGACATCGGTACAACTTGGAAAGGTATGATAAAGTTTTCTCTAGGGGTGGGTACCAAGTTTTAAAAGCATTATGATCTTTATCAACCTAAAATTAAACAAGGAATTCAAAGAATAAGAAGCCAAGTTTCAACCTTAAAAGCAACATTAAAACAAGTTTCTCCATACAAGATTTCTGATCATGTTTTATTACCATATTCAAAAAAGATTGATGCTTGTATAATATGGATGTGCCAATTGGTATGAACAAACCAAACCAATTCACCAGTTGAGATCAATCATCAAATAACTACTATGCATAATCATCATAAGGTATATTATTCCATAATATTGATTCAATAAATATTCAAACGGTTACTACTTAATAAATGAGGAACTAGATACAAACCTTAAAATTATGAAATATTCCTAATCAAATGCTACAATTTTGACTACATGTAGATGGACTTAAACCTACTTCATAGATGTTATTGTCTATTGTATTTCTCTTTTCAATGCATAGAAACCTTGAATAGAACAAATGATGACTTAACTAAACCCAAAGCAATAAGAACTATTCAAGTATACCTGCATCATGCAAGGTCATCAGTGGAAGCTCCGAATGTAGGAGGAGCTTCATGAAATGCATGCAGAAAGTCATCCATGGTAACTTTAATACTCTCTTCATCCACTTGCTTTGCGAAGTCATCCAGACTCAATTGTACGAGCATTTGTAAATAAACAAAAGAAGCTTATGAACCAAAACCTTGCAGTATTCTAAATACACTAACATGTTCCCTTTATGATGAACATCTGGACATTTATGATCCATATGATACATACCAAGCTCTTGAAGGTTGACATCAGGACATTTATGATCTATATTGTTGGATCCATTTCCGGAAGCCAACTTCTTACACTTAACGCTATTACGTTAACACTGCTTAACCACTTAATCATGGGCACTCTTGAATAGAATTCGAATTGAAAGAAATCAAATGAAACGAAACAAATACTAATGGGAATCGATACCAAATAAAAGTCGAATCAAATACGGATGGAAATCGAATACGAATGCAAAACAAATAAATCAATTCGCTAGGATCGAATACAAATGAGATCGATTCAAACTGAAATAAATCAAGATGGATTCACATCAGACACCAAATGAATTCAAATGCAAATAGAAAATGGACTTGAAATCAAAGCATGCAAATGGAGGGTTCGAACAGATTTTCAAATTCCGACATCCGAAGCGAGAACATAAAAATCTTGTCGCGTTGGAAACCCTTATGACTAATCCATCCGAAATCGGTAAATTTTTTTTATTTCTTTTATCATTTGAGACCATTTTAATCACACCAAACAATTTCCCTCTTTGGAAACTGTTTCCTTGAACTCATATTCATGTTAATCAAATCATATATCATACCCAAATTCCTCTTATTCATATATTGTCATATAAAAAAATTTCGGCAGCATAACGGCTGCACTATAACCTATCCAAAAATCTGCAAATAATAAAATTCACTTATAATAACATCACACATATATCATGATCAACCGGACCCTCCGTCCGGGATCTCAGCAGAAACGCAAACCTAAATTCTAAACCACTTCTAATCATTTCCATAACAATTCATAATCATCACATTCAAACTCATATCCCATCATCCAGTACATTCATCCATATCTAAATATACATACATATGTCCCAATTGCATTCATCATCTCAATCCAATTAATATACAAAACTAAATTACGCAATCCATAACTAATACACATTTGCCAATTCCATAACTCATGACTCAAATTCTTGTACAATTGCATAATCCCAAACAATACATTATGAATCAAAGGCTTACAATATTCTAATGGCATTCTCAAGCCAAAGACCATTCCCAATAATCTTAAAACAAATACACAATTGACAAATCATGCATACCATCGATGTCTTGGCGTCTTTCATCCAATCTCCCGCACGAATACCCGGAGATGGGGATGAAAGGGGTAACTGCTCGTGGATAATATGTTTATTACTCAAATAATAAGCAAAAGTATTTTCAAACCTTACTTTTCGTTGATCGAAAATGAAAGGAGGTTTACTTCTCAATGACTTTTCAAATTGAAAACTTTCATAAATCATTACCAACAGCTTTGCAAAACTTTCATAGTTGAAAAATCCAAATTCATATTTTGCCAAAACTTTCAAACCATTGCACACATGAAAATGCATTACATATATATGCAGCACATTATATACAAAATAAAACACATAGCACATCAATCGGTTTAGGTCGGTCCAAAAATAGGACGTCGCTTGACATTCCATGAAGCGGTCTTGTGCAGCCGTGAACAGGACGTACTACACTTTCTCGCATAGCGGTCCAGTGTAGCCGTGAGGGAAGTCCGAAAACGGAGCTCCTATGCCACTAGCAGGCAGCCAGGAGAAGGCTTTAAAAATGAGACCAGTGCACTGACTTCCCATGAGGGACCTAACCAAACCCACGTCACACGTATTTATGCTTGAAAATCTCATATTGCCCGAAGGCACATTTCGAACATTTAACTTTTCATGAGATGTCATGTTCAACACACTTGCAAGCTTACATATATGGATATACAAGTATAAACATATTCTCAACTATCAATCAATGCAACATCATGAATTCAATGCATATTTCATCTTTTTCAATTCACTCAAAAATCCATTTAATACACAATTCAAGTCATTTTCGTAAATCATTTGGAAACAATGTATTTAACACGTTACAAAACATTTCACAAACAATTTATTCAATCATTTATAATTTGCTTACAATTTGAGAAGTAAACATATTACCCACCTTATAATCCATGCCTTAAGCTTGTCTAATGCTCAAGTCTCCTTAGCCTCTCTTCAATTTGATCTTTACTTCTCTCTCTCTTCCAACTTAAAATCACCTAAGCCATATACCACCAAATCCAAATCATTCTCATTATATTTCTCAAAATTGACTTCATGATTGACAAGCCCATTAGATTTCTAACCTCTTTACATCATAATTTTTCACAATTTTTACTCATATACTTTAGCATAAATTCCAAATCACATTCTCATCCATAATCAACATAACCCAAAGTATAAACACTAAAATTAATCCCATACATAACAAACCCATAACTACCTTAGGATAAATCAACTAAAATCTCTAACTCTTATCCACTTGTATAACCCTTAGAACTTTTAATTCAAAATTAAAAATAATTCAAGATGAAAAACACCAACATAACTTAATTATTCACAAGCCCACCTCAATCTTAAGTCAAATCATCCATAAACTCAAGAAAAACTCAGAAATCAAAACTTAACTCTTACCTTTCACTCCTAAATTTGAAATTTCCTCTTGGCTTGGAGGAAATCTTCTCCTTCCCTTTTTTCCTTCAAGAATCATGGAAAAAGAAGCTTGCAAACACCCAGAAATCTTTCTCTTCTTCCTCCTTCTTCTTCTCTCCCACGATTCTTCTTCTTCTCTCTTCCTCTTTCTTCTTTCTTCTTTCTTTCTTCTGGAATTTTCGTGAGCTTTCCCTCCAACCCACGACATTCCTCTCCCTTTTTATAGTCCAAGTCATTTAATGAAGTGCAAATTACCCTCTTGTCCTTGTCTTATAAGCTTTAAACTTAAAACCTTAAGTGAACTTCCTAATTTGCCCCTGAATGTTTCCTCGAGTCACGCTTACTTTTGGACAATTTTTCTTACATCTAAATGAAGGAATTTGCTAAAACTTCCTTCTAGAGAATTGTTCCTCTATGTCTTAGCTTCATAATGCCTCAAGAATCGTCCAATTCGGAGCACTATATCAAAAGTTATAGTCCAAACATGTCGGACATATCATTTTACTAACACAGCTTCTAGAATTCACTTCCTTCCACAAATAAACATTCTTAAAGGCTAACTTGAAATTTCATTTCTTCATAACAATTGTTGTCCCTTGTCTTTCCTTTATTTCTCCTGAAACCTCGCTTCAATCGGATCTCCACAGATCCCTAAATTAAAAATCTTGAACTATGTTCATAAACTTTCCTCTCAATTTGATTCAATTAATCTTGCTCAATTAAATCTCTAAAATTCATAATTTTCACATAATAATGAACTTCATTGTCTTAGGAGTCCAATGCTTCAAGAACCGAGTCATTCGGATGTCGGACGGAAAAGATATAAGCAAATGATGTGATAGAGTCGGATGAGGAAGGAAAAATAGCCAACTCAGAATGAAACCAAACATTCTGATTATCATATGATTCAATCAAACTTTTTCAATTTGACTCCAATTGATGTAAAATTTCATGGAGAGAAGGAAACATGTGTTAGGAATTCAATGCTTCAAGAATCGCCTCAATCCAAGGTCGGATGAGTGAGTTATGATCAAAACAACTCAATATGTTCAAAACAGAAATCAATTTGAAACTCTTTTGGCGCAAATGCCATAACTTTCTCTAAAAATATCCAAATGACTTCGTTCTAGTTCCATTTGAAAGATAAGATCAATATCTACAACTCATATTATAGTCCTCGAAACCAAATTCGGCCTCAAAACTGGTGAAAATCACAAATTCCCCAAGGTGACCCGTAGCTGTCCGTTAAACGGACAGGCATGTTCGTTTAACGGATACGTCACGCCAAAATGATACCAAACCATCCGAGAAAGTCCGTTAACGGACACCCATGTCCGCCTAACGGACATACACATAGAAAGGATCCTTTGACCCATAGCTGTCCGTTAAGCGGACTCCCATGTCCATTTAACGGACATGCTAATTTTCACAACTTCTTCAATCTTTTTCCTATGCTTCTCTCATTCAAACTACCATCACATACTCTTATAATCTCCACATATTCACTTATTCAAATACTTAAACACTTCATAACACTTCAAGCAACAATTTAAATTCATTAACTTTTCAAATCTCAACTAAATTGGTTCATCAAAACCTCAACTTTCAAACATTCATCATAGCTGTCACTAACATCTAACTCAAATAACATCATAACTTGGATCAACTATAAATCTTAACTCCGATCTCGAAATCTCGCATACTTAGTCTCGTTGGAAAGATAAAAGAGTAAGCTACAACTTCAAAGAAGGCTACTTTAGCCAATTCAATTTCAATCCTCTCTTAAATTTCCCCTGAATCAACATATACATTTAAAAATCATCCTAACTTCACTTTCTTAAATACACATCATTTATCACAATTCACCATGATTTGGAATTTACCCCAATCTCAACCTCAATGCATATGTTTTCTTACTTTCCATAGCATCTTGTCATTCATAATCTCTTACTTTTGCATAAGATCTCACATATATAACCATAATTCATACTTAAGATTTCCCAACTCATATCTTTACATAATTCACATTTCCTCATCTATAACACAAATCACATATAAAACACTCATTTAATTTCATTTTCATGCTTCAAGGTTCGGGGTCCAACATTTCTCCCCCTCTTAAAAGAATTTCGTCCTCGAAATTCATACTTAAGAAAACACCAAGTAAATACATTCTCTTAGCTCATGTCTTTCAAATGATCCTAGTCGTTCACATATTCAAATCCTCACCACATATTCATAATGTCTCTCACCTCTTATATCATATACCATTATATCTTATTCACACTCCCATAGTTCTTATCATATTTCCACAAGTACATAGATTTAACTCATGTTTCAAAACTTCCTTAGTTCTCTCACAAATGCATAATCAAAATCAACAACCTAATTCATCATCAAATGCTACTCTCATTTTCATCTTCACAAACCTAATATCACTCAAATTCTTATCACATATATTCTTATCTCATTCACAAATGTTCTCTTCTTTATAAGATTAAATCATCAATATTATATCAAACAACTATTTCTTCACATATGCCAATGATCCCATCCAATTTCAATCTTTTTAACTTCTATACATGCATTCCTATCATCAAGCTCATCTTTGAGAATTTTTATTTGCATCTCACATATATTCGAAGTCACATCCTTAAATTTCATCATGAATTTCAAATCTTAATTTCTAGCATCATAAACCAAACTCCACATAGGTTCTTCGATTAATTTATACAACCTTATTCATATCAATATCATATGCTTCCAAAAAGAAACTTAGCCTTACAAACTCTTATCATTTTCTCATGCAAATCACTCATACACATATGTCCCAGTAAGACCATATTACTGGGCTCTGATACCATAAATGTTGGATCCATTTCCGGAAGCCAACTTCTTACAATTAACGCTATTACGTTAACACTGCTTAACCACTTAATCATGGGCACTCTTGAATAGAATTCGAATTGAAAGAAATCAAATGAAACGGAACAAATACTAATGGGAATCGATACCAAATAAAAGTCGAATCAAATATGGATGGAAATCGAATACGAATGCAAAACAAATAAATCAATTCGCTAGGATCGAATACAAATGAGATCGATTCGAACTGAAATAAATCAAGATGGATTCACATCAGACACCAAATGAATTCAAATGCAAATAGAAAATGGACTTGAAATCAAAGCATGCAAATGGAGGGTTCAAACAGATTTTCAAATTCCGACATCCGAAGCGAGAACATAAAAATCTTGTCGCGTTGGAAACCCTTATGACTAATCCATCCGAAATCGGTAAATTTTTTTTATTTCTTTTATCATTTGAGACCATTTTAATCACACCAAACAGTTTCCCTCTTTGGAAACTGTTTCCTTGAACTCATATTCATGTTAATCAAATCATATATCATACCCAAATTCCTCTTATTCATATATTGTCATATAAAAATTTGACAAGATAACAAATGCACTATAACCTATCCAAAAATCTGCAAATAGTAAAATTCACTTCTAATAACATCACACATATATCATGATCAACCGGACCCTCCGTCCGGGATCTCAGCAGAAACGCAAACCTAAATTCTAAACCACTTCTAATCATTTCCATAACAATTCATAATCATCACATTCAAACTCATATCCCATCATCCAGTACATTCATCCATATCTAAATATACATACATATGTCCCAATTGCATTCATCATCTCAATCTAATTAATATACAAAACTAAATTGCGCAATCCATAACTAATACACATTTGCCAATTCCATAACTCATGACTCAAATTCTTGTACAATTGCATAATCCCAAACAATACATTATGAATCAAAGGCTTACAATATTCTAATGGCATTCTCAAGCCAAAGACCATTCCCAATAATCTTAAAACAAATACACAATTGACAAATCATGCATACTATCTGATGTCTTGACGTCTTTCATCCAATCTCCTGCACGAATACCTGGAGATGGGGATGAAAGGGGTGTGAGCTTGGAAGCTCGTGGATAATATGTTTATTACTCAAATAATAAGCAAAAGTATTTTCAAACCTTACTTTTCGTTGATCGAAAACAGTGGAGGGTTTACTTCTCAATGACTTTTCAAATTGAAAACTTTCATAAATCATTACCAATGACTTTTGCAAAACTTTCATAGTTGAAAAATCCAAATTCTCATTTTACCAAAACTTTCAAACCATTGCACATGAAAATGCATTACATATATATGCAGCACATTATATACAAAATAAAACACATAGCACATCAATCGGTTTGGGTCGGTCCAAAAGCAGACGTCTTGCATATTCATGAAGCGTCACTGCAATAAGTGAGCAGGGATCGTACTACACTTTCTCGCATAGCGGTCCGGTGTAGCCGTGAGGGACTCAGCGGAGCTCCTATGCCACTAGTAGGCAGCCAGGAGAAGGCTTTAAAAATGAGACCAGTGCACTGACTCCCCATGAGGGACCTAACCAAACCCACGTAACACGTATTTATGCTTGAAAATCTCATATTCCCCGAAGGCATATTTCGAACATTTAACTTTTCATGAGATGTCATGTTCAACACACTTGCAAGCTTACATATATGGATATACAAGTATAAACATATTCTCAACTATCAATCAATGCAACATCATGAATTCAATGCATATTTCATCTTTTCAATTCACTCAAAATCCATTTAATACACAATTCAAGTCATTTTAAGTAATCATTTGGAAACAATGTATTTAACACGTTACAAAACATTTCACAAACAATTTATTCAATCATTTATAATTTGCTTACAATTTGAGAAGTAAACATATTACCCACCTTATAATCCATGCCTTAAGCTTGTCTAATGCTCAAGTCTCCTTAGCCTCTCTTCAATTTGATCTTTACTTCTCTCTCTCTTCCAACTTAAAATCACCTAAGCCATATACCACCAAATCCAAATCATTCTCATTATATTTCTCAAAATTGACTTCATGATTGACAAGCCCATTAGATTTCTAACCTCTTTACGTCATAATTTTTCACAATTTTTACTCATATACTTTAGCATAAATTCCAAATCACATTCTCATCCATAATCAACATAACCCAAAGTATAAACACTAAAATTAATCCCATACATAACAAACCCATAACTACCTTAGGATAAATCAACTAAAATCTCTAACTCTTATCCACTTGTATAACCCTTAGAACTTTTAATTCAAAATTAAAATAATTCAAGATGAAAAACACCAACATAACTTAATTATTCACAAGCCCACCTCAATCTTAAGTCAAATCATCCATAAACTCAAGAAAAACTCAGAAATCAAAACTTAACTCTTACCTTTCACTCCTAAATTTCGAAATTTCCTCTTGGCTTGGAGGAAATCTCTTCTCCTTCCCTTTTTTCCTTCAAGAATCATGGAAAAAGAAGCTTGCAAACACCCAGAAATCTTTCTCTTCTTCCTCCTTCTTCTTCTCTCCCGATTCTTCTTCTTCTCTCTTCCTCTTTCTTCTTTCTTCTTTCTTTCTTCTGGAATTTTCGTGAGCTTTCCCTCCAACCCACGACATTCCTCTCCCTTTTTATAGTCCAAGTCATTTAATGAAGTGCAAATTACCCTCTTGTCCTTGTCTTATAAGCTTTAAACTTAAAACCTTAAGTGAACTTCCTAATTTGCCCCTGAATGTTTCCTTGAGTCATGCTTACTTTTGGACAATTTTTCTTACATCTAAATGAAGGAATTTGCTAAAACTTCCTTCTAGAGAATTGTTCCTCTATGTCTTAGCTTCATAATGCCTCAAGAATCGTCCAATTCGGAGCACTATATCAAAAGTTATAGTCCAAACATGTCGGACATATCATTTTACTAACACAGCTTCTAGAATTCACTTCCTTCCACAAATAAACATTCTTAAAGGCTAACTTGAAATTTCATTTCTTCATAACAATTGTTGTCCCTTGTCTTACCTTTATTTCGCCTGAAACCTCGCTTCAATCGGATCTCCACAGATCCCTAAATTCGCAAAATACTGAACTATATTCATAAACTTTCCTGTCTCAATTTGATTCAATTAATCTTGCTCAATTAAATCTCTAAAATTCATAATTTTCACATAATAATGAACTTCATTGTCTTAGGAGTCCAATGCTTCAAGAACCGAGTCATTCGGATGTCGGACGGAAAAGATATAAGCAAATGATGTGATAGAGTCGGATGAGGAAGGAAAAATAGCCAACTCAGAATGAAACCAAACATTCTGATTATCATATGATTCAATCAAACTTTTTCAATTTGACTCCAATTGATGTAAAATTTCATGGAGAGAAGGAAACATGTGTTAGGAATTCAATGCTTCAACAATCGCCTCAATCCAAGGTCGGATGAGTGAGTTATGATCAAAACAACTCAATATGTTCAAAACAGAAATCAATTTGAAACTCTTTTGGCGCAAATGCCATAACTTTCTCTAAAAATATCCAAATGACTTCGTTCTAGTGCCATTTGAAAGATAAGATCAATATCTACAACTCGTATTATATTCCTCGAAACCAAATTCGGCCTCAAAACTGGTGAAAATCACAAATTCCCCAAGGTGACCCGTAGCTGTCCGTTAAACGGACAGGCATGTCCGTTTAACGGACACGTACGGCCAAAATGATACCAAACCATCCGAGAAAGTCCGTTAAACGGACACCCATGTCCGCCTAACGGACATACACATAGAAAGGGATCCTTTTGACCCATAGCTGTCCGTTAAACGGACTCCCATGTCTATTTAACGGACATGCTAATTTTCACAACTTCTTCAATCTTTTTCCTATGCTTCTCTCATTCAAACTACCATCACATACTCTTATAATCTCCACATATTCACTTATTCAAATACTTAAACACTTCATAAAACTTCAAGCAACAATTTAAATTCATTAACTTTTCAAATCTCAACTAAATTGGTTCATCAAAACCTCAACTTTCAAACATTCATCATAGCTGTCACTAACTTCTAACTCAAATAACATCATAACTTGGATCAACTATAACTCTTAACTCCGATCTCGAAATCTCGCATACTTAGTCTCGTTGGAAAGATAAAAGAGTAAGCTACAACTTCAAAGAAGGCTACTTTAGCCAATTCAATTTCAATCCTCTCTTAAATTTCCCTGAATCAACATATACATTTAAAATCATCCTAACTTCACTTTCTTAAATACACATCATTTATCACAATTCACCATGATTTGAATTTACCCCAATCTCAACCTCAATGCATATGTTTTCTTACTTTCCATAGCATCTTGTCATTCATAATCTCTTACTTTTGCATAAGATCTCACATATATAACCATAATTCATACTTAAGATTTCCCAACTCATATCTTTACATAATTCACATTTCCTCATCTATAACACAAATCACATATAAAACACTCATTTAATTTCATTTTCATGTTTCAAGGTTCGGGGTCCAACATTTCTCCCCCTCTTAAAAGAATTTCGTCCTCGAAATTCATACTTAAGAAAACACCAAGTAAATACATTCTCTTAGCTCATGTCTTTCAAATGATCCTAGTCGTTCACATATTCAAATCCTCACCACACATATTCATAATGTCTCTCACCTCTTATATCATATACCATTATATCTTATTCACACTCCCATAGTTCTTATCATATTTCCACAAGTACATAGATTTAACTCATGTTTCAAAACTTCCTTAGTTCTCTCACAAATGCATAATCAAAATCAACAACCTAATTCATCATCAAATGCTACTCTCATTTTCATCTTCACAAACCTAATATCACTCAAATTCTTATCACATATATTCTTATCTCATTCACAAATGTTCTCTTCTTTATAAGATTAAATCATCAATATTATATCAAACAACTATTTCTTCACATATGCCAATGATCCCATCCAATTTCAATCTTTTTAACTTCTATACATGCATTCCTATCATCAAGCTCATCTTTGAGAATTTTTATTTGCATCTCACATATATTCGAAGTCACATCCTCAAATTTCATCATGAATTTCAAATCTTAATTTCTAGCATCATAAACCAAACTCCACATAGGTTCTTCGATTAATTTATACAACCTTATTCACATCAATATCATATGCTTCCAAAAAGAAACTTAGCCTTACAAACTATTATCATTTTCTCATGCAAATCACTCATACACATATGTCCCAAGAAGACCATATTATCGGGCTCGATACCATAAATGTTGGATCCATTTCGAAGCCAACTTCTTACAATTAACGCTATTACGTTAACAATTTGCTAACCACTTAATCATGGGCACTCTTGAATAGAATTGAATTGAAAGAAATCAAATGAAACGGAACAAATACTAATGGGAATCGATACCAAATAAAAGTCGAATCAAATATGGATGGAAATCGAATACGAATGCAAAACAAATAAATCAATTCGCTAGGATCGAATACAAATGAGATCGATTCGAACTGAAATAAATCAAGATGGATTCACATCGACACCAAATGAATTCAAATGCAAATAGAAAATGGACTTGAAATCAAAGCATGCAAATGGAGGGTTCAACAGATTTTCAAATTCACATCCAAGCGAGAACATAAAAATCTTGTCGCGTTGGAAACCCTTATGACTAATCCATCCGAAATCGGTAAATTTTTTTATTTCTTTTATCATTTGAGACCATTTTAATCACACCAAACAGTTTCCCTCTTTGGAAACTGTTTCCTTGAACTCATATTCATGTTAATCAAATCATATATCATACCCAAATTCCTCTTATTCATATATTGTCATATAAAAATTTCGAAAGATAACAAACAGCACTATAACCTATCCAAAAATCTGCAAATAGTAAAATTCACTTCTAATAACATCACACATATATCATGATCAACCGGACCCTCCGTCCGGGATCTCAGCAGAAACGCAAACCTAAATTCTAAACCACTTCTAATCATTTCCATAACAATTCATAATCATCACATTCAAACTCATATCCCATCATCCAGTACATTCATCCATATCTAAATATACATACATATGTCCCAATTGCATTCATCATCTCAATCCAATTAATATACAAAACTAAATTGCGCAATCCATAACTAATACACATTTGCCAATTCCATAACTCATGACTCAAATTCTTGTACAATTGCATAATCCCAAACAATACATTATGAATCAAACGCTTACAATATTCTAATGGCATTCTCAAGCCAAAGACCATTCCCAATAATCTTAAAACAAATACACAATTGACAAATCATGCACAGCTACTGATGTCTTGACGTCTTTCATCCAATCTCCTGCACGAATATCTGGAGATGGGGATGAAAGGGGGGTGAGCTTGGAAGCTCGTGGATAATATGTTTATTACTCAAATAATAAACAAAAGTATTTTCAAACCTTACTTTTCGTTGATCGAAAACAGTGGAGGGTTTACTTCTCAATGACTTTTCAAATTCGAAAACTTTCATAAATCATTACCAACAGCTTTGCAAAACTTTCATAGTTGAAAAATCCAAATTCTCATTTTACCAAAACTTTCAAACCATTGCACACATGAAAATGCATTACATATATATGCAGCACATTATATACAAAATAAAACACATAGCACATCAATCGGTTTGGGTCGGTCCAAAAACAAGACGTACTGCATATTCCCGCGAAGCGGTCCTGTGCAGCCGTGAACAGGACGTACTACACTTTCTCGCATAGCGGTCCAGTGTAGCCGTGAGGGGACTCCGAAAACGGAGCTCCTATGCCACTAGTAGGCAGCCAGGAGAAGGCTTTAAAAATGAGACCAGTGCACTGACTCCCCATGAGGGACCTAACCAAACCCACGTAACACGTATTTATGCTTGAAAATCTCATATTCCCCGAAGGCATATTTCGAACATTTAACTTTTCATGAGATGTCATGTTCAACACACTTGCAAGCTTACATATATGGATATACAAGTATAAACATATTCTCAACTATCAATCAATGCAACATCATGAATTCAATGCATATTTCATCTTTTCAATTCACTCAAAATCCATTTAATACACAATTCAAGTCATTTTCAGAATCATTTGGAAACAATGTATTTAACACGTTACAAAACATTTCACAAACAATTTATTCAATCATTTATAATTTGCTTACAATTTGAGAAGTAAACATATTACCCACCTTATAATCCATGCCTTAAGCTTGTCTAATGCTCAAGTCTCCTTAGCCTCTCTTCAATTTGATCTTTACTTCTCTCTCTCTTCTAACTTAAAATCACCTAAGCCATATACCACCAAATCCAAATCATTCTCATTATATTTCTCAAAATTGACTTCATGATTGACAAGCTCATTAGATTTCTAACCTTTTTACATCATAATTTTTCACAATTTTTACTCATATACTTTAGCATAAATTCCAAATCACATTCTCATCCATAATCAACATAACCCAAAGTATAAACACTAAAATTAATCCCATACATAACAAACCCATAACTACCTTAGATAAATCAACTAAAATCTCTAACTCTTATCCACTTGTATAACCCTTAGAACTTTTAATTCAAAATTAAAAATAATTCAAGATGAAAAACACCAACATAACTTAATTATTCACAAGCCCACCTCAATCTTAAGTCAAATCATCCATAAACTCAAGAAAAACTCAGAAATCAAAACTTAACTCTTACCTTTCACTCCTAAATTTAGAAATTTCCTCTTGGCTTGGAGGAAATCTCTTCTCCTTCCCTCTTTTCCTTCAAGAATCATGGAAAAAGAAGCTTCCAAACACCCAGAAATCTTTCTCTTCTTCCTCCTTCTTCTTCTCTCCCACGATTCTTCTTCTTCTCTCTTCCTCTTTCTTCTTTCTTCTTTCTTTCTTCTGGAATTTTCGTGAGCTTTCCCTCCAACCCACGACATTCCTCTCCCTTTTTATAGTCCAAGTCATTTAATGAAGTGCAAATTACCCTCTTGTCCTTGTCTTATAAGCTTTAAACTTAAAACCTTAAGTGAACTTCCTAATTTGCCCCTGAATGTTTCCTTGAGTCATGCTTACTTTTGGACAATTTTTCTTACATCTAAATGAAGGAATTTGCTAAAACTTCCTTCTAGAGAATTGTTCCTCTATTTCTTAGCTTCATAATGCCTTAAGAATCGTCCAATTCGGAGCACTATATCAAAAGTTATAGTCCAAACATGTCGGACATATCATTTTACTAACACAACTTCTAGAATTCACTTCCTTCCACAAATAAACATTCTTAAAGGCTAACTTGAAATTTCATTTCTTCATAACAATTGTTGTCCCTTGTCTTACCTTTATTTCGCCTGAAACCTCGCTTCAATCGGATCTCCACAGATCCCTAAATTCGCAAAATACTGAACTATGTTCATAAACTTTCCTGTCTCAATTTGATTCAATTAATCTTGCTCAATTAAATCTCTAAAATTCATAATTTTCACATAATAATGAACTTCATTGTCTTAGGAGTCCAATGCTTCAAGAACCGAGTCATTCGGATGTCGGACGGAAAAGATATAAGCAAATGATGTGATAGAGTCGGATGAGGAAGGAAAAATAGCCAACTCAGAATGAAACCAAACATTCTGATTATCATATGATTCAATCAAACTTTTTCAATTTGACTCCAATTGATGTAAAATTTCATGGAGAGAAGGAAACATGTGTTAGGAATTCAATGCTTCAAGAATCGCCTCAATCCAAGGTCGGATGAGTGAGTTATGATCAAAACAACTCAATATGTTCAAAACAGAAATCAATTTGAAACTCTTTTGGCGCAAATGCCATAACTTTCTCTTAAAATATCCAAATGACTTCGTTCTAGTGCCATTTGAAAGATAAGATCAATATCTACAACTCGTATTATAGTCCTCGAAACCAAATTCGGCCTCAAAACTGGTCAAAATCACAAATTCCCCAAGGTGACCCGTAGCTGTCCGTTAAACGGACAGACATGTCCGTTTAACGGACACGTACGGCCAAAATGATACCAAACCATCCGAGAAAGTCCGTTAAACGGACACCCATGTCCGCCTAACGGACATACACATAGAAAGGGATCCTTTTGACCCATAGCTGTCCGTTAAACGGACTCCCATGTCCATTTAACGGACATGCTAATTTTCACAACTTCTTCAATCTTTTTCCTATGCTTCTCTCATTCAAACTACCATCACATACTCTTATAATCTCCACATATTCACTTATTCAAATACTTAAACACTTCATAACACTTCAAGCAACAATTTAAATTCATTAACTTTTCAAATCTCAACTAAATTGGTTCATCAAAACCTCAACTTTCAAACATTCATCATAGCTGTCACTAACATCTAACTCAAATAACATCATAACTTGGATCAACTATAACTCTTAACTCCGATCTCGAAATCTCGCATACTTAGTCTCGTTGGAAAGATAAAAGAGTAAGCTACAACTTCAAAGAAGGCTACTTTAGCCAATTCAATTTCAATCCTCTCTTAAATTTCCCCTGAATCAACATATACATTTAAAAATCATCCTAACTTCACTTTCTTAAATACACATCATTTATCACAATTCACCATGATTTGGAATTTACCCCAATCTCAACCTCAATGCATATGTTTTCTTACTTTCCATAACATCTTGTCATTCATAATCTCTTACTTTTGCATAAGATCTCACATATATAACCATAATTCATACTTAAGATTTCCCAACTCATATCTTTACATAATTCACATTTCCTCATCTATAACACAAATCACATATAAAACACTCATTTAATTTCATTTTCATGCTTCAAGGTTCGGGGTCCAACATTTCTCCCCCTCTTAAAAGAATTTCGTCCTCGAAATTCATACTTAAGAAAACACCAAGTAAATACATTCTCTTAGCTCATGTCTTTCAAATGATCCTAGTCGCTCACATATTCAAATCCTCACCACACATATTCATAATGTCTCTCACCTCTTATATCATATACCATTATATCTTATTCACACTCCCATAGTTCTTATCATATTTCCACAAGTACATAGATTTAACTCATGTTTCAAAACTTCCTTAGTTCTCTCACAAATGCATAATCAAAATCAACAACCTAATTCATCATCAAATGCTACTCTCATTTTCATCTTCACAAACCTAATATCACTCAAATTCTTATCACATATATTCTTATCTCATTCACAAATGTTCTCTTCTTTATAAGATTAAATCATCAATATTATATCAAACAACTATTTCTTCACATATGCCAATGATCCCATCCAATTTCAATCTTTTTAACTTCTATACATGCATTCCTATCATCAAGCTCATCTTTGAGAATTTTTATTTGCATCTCACATATATTCGAAGTCACATCCTCAAATTTCATCATGAATTTCAAATCTTAATTTCTAACATCATAAACCAAACTCCACATAGGTTCTTCGATTAATTTATACAACCTTATTCACATCAATATCATATGCTTCCAAAAACAAACTTAGCCTTACAAACTCTTATCATTTTCTCATGCAAATCACTCATACACATATGTCCCAGTAAGACCATATTACTGGGCTCTGATACCATAAATGTTGGATCCATTTCTGGAAGCCAACTTCTTACAATTAACGCTATTACGTTAACACTGCTTAACCACTTAATCATGGGCACTCTTGAATAGAATTCGAATTGAAAGAAATCAAATGAAACGAAACAAATACTAATGGGAATCGATACCAAATAAAAGTCGAATCAAATATGGATGGAAATCGAATACTTAATGCAAAACAAATAAATCAATTCGCTAGGATCGAATACAAATGAGATCGATTCGAACTGAAATAAATCAAGATGGATTCACATCGACACCAAATGAATTCAAATGCAAATAGAAAATGGACTTGAAATCAAAGCATGCAAATGGAGGGTTCAACAGATTTTCAAATTCACATCCGGCGAGAACATAAAAATCTTGTCGCGTTGGAAACCCTTATGACTAATCCATCCAAATCGGTAAATTTTTTATTTCTTTTATCATTTGAGACCATTTTAATCACACCAAACAGTTTTCCTCTTTGAAACTGTTTCCTTGAACTCATATTCATGTTAATCAAATCATATATCATACCCAAATTCCTCTTATTCATATATTGTCATATAAAAATTTCACAGATAACAAATTGCACTATAACCTATCCAAAATCTGCAAATAGTAAAATTCACTTCTAATAACATCACACATATATCATGATCAACCGACCTCCGTCCGGATCTCAAAGCAGAACGCAAACCTAAATTCTAAACCACTTCTAATCATTTCCATAACAATTCATAATCATCACATTCAAACTCATATCCCATCATCCAAAGACATTCATCCATATCTAAATATACATACATATGTCCCAATTGCATTCATCATCTCAATCCAATTAATATACAAAACTAAATTGCGCAATTCATAACTAATACACATTTGCCAATTCCATAACTCATGACTCAAATTCTTGTACAATTGCATAATCCCAAACAATACATTATGAATCAAAGGCTTACAATATTCTAATGGCATTCTCAAGCCAAAGACCATTCCCAATAATCTTAAAACAAATACACAATTGACAAATCATGCATACCATCGATGTCTTGACGTTTTCATCCAATCTCCCGCATTTAATACCGAGATGGGGATGAAAGGGGGGTGAGCTTGGAAGCTCGTGGATAATATGTTTATTACTCAAATAATAAGCAAAAGTATTTTCAAACCTTACTTTTCGTTGATCGAAAACAGTGGAGGGTTTACTTCTCAATGACTTTTCAAATTCGAAAACTTTCATAAATCATTACCAACAGCTTTGCAAAACTTTCATAGTTGAAAAATCCAAATTCTCATTTTGCCAAAACTTTCAAACCATTGCACACATGAAAATGCATTACATATATATGCAGCACATTATATACAAAATAAAACACATAGCACATCAATCGGTTTGGGTCGGTCCAAAAGCAGACGATCGCATAATCCATGAAGTCCTGTGCGGCAGTGAGCAGATTTACTACACTTTCTCGCATAGCGGTCCAATTAGGCCGTGAGGGACTCAAAACGGAGCTCCTATGCCACTAGTAGGCAGCCAGAGAAGGCTTTAAAAATGAGACCAAAGGCAATCGACTCCCATGAGGGACCTAACCAAACCCACGTAACACGATTTATGCTTGAAAATCTCATATTCCCCGAAGGCATATTTCGAACATTTAACTTTTCATGAGATGTCATGTTCAACACACTTGCAAGCTTACATATATGGATATACAAGTATAAACATATTCTCAACTATCAATCAATGCAACATCATGAATTCAATGCATATTTCATCTTTTTCAATTCACTCAAAAATCCATTTAATACACAATTCAAGTCATTTTCAGAATCATTTGGAAACAATGTATTTAACACGTTACAAAACATTTCACAAACAATTTATTCAATCATTTATAATTTGCTTACAATTTGAGAAGTAAACATATTACCCACCTTATAATCCATGCCTTAAGCTTGTCCAATGCTCAAGTCTCCTTAGCCTCTCTTCAATTTGATCTTTACTTCTCTCTCTTCAACTTAAAATCACCTAAGCCATATACCACCAAATCCAAATCATTCTCATTATATTTCTCAAAATTGATTTCATGATTGACAAGCCCATTAGATTTCTAACCTCTTTACATCATAATTTTCCACAATTTTACTCATATACTTTAGCATAAATTCCAAATCACATTCTCATCCATAATCAACATAACCCAAAGTATAAACACTAAAATTAATCCCATACATAACAAACCCATAACTACCTTAGGATAAATCAACTAAAATCTCTAACTCTTATCCACTTGTATAACCCTTAAAACTTTTAATTCAAAATTAAACATAATTCAAGATGAAAAACACCAACATAACTTAATTATTCACAAGCCCACCTCAATCTTAAGTCAAATCATCCATAAACTCAAGAAAAACTCAGAAATCAAAACTTAACTCTTACCTTTCACTCCTAAATTTCGAAATTTCCTCTTGGCTTGGAGGAAATCTCTTCTCCTTCCCTCTTTTCCTTCAAGAATCATGGAAAAAGAAGCTTCCAAACACCCAGAAATCTTTCTCTTCTTCCTCCTTCTTCTTCTCTCCCACGATTCTTCTTCTTCTCTCTTCCTCTTTTTCTTTCTTCTTTCTTTCTTCTGGAATTTTCGTGAGCTTTCCCTCCAACCCACGACATTCCTCTCCCTTTTTATAGTCCAAGTCATTTAATGAAGTGCAAATTACCCTCTTGTCCTTGTCTTATAAGCTTTAAACTTAAAACCTTAAGTCAACTTCCTAATTTGCCCCTGAATGTTTCCTTGAGTCATGCTTACTTTTGGACAATTTTTATTACATCTAAATGAAGGAATTTGCTAAAACTTCCTTCTAGAGAATTGTTCCTCTATGTCTTAGCTTCATAATGCCTCAAGAATCGTCCAATTCTGAGCATTATATCAAAAGTTATAGTCCAAACATGTCGGACATATCATTTTACTAACACAGCTTCTAGAATTCACTTCCTTCCACAAATAAACATTCTTAAAGGCTAACTTGAAATTTCATTTCATTATAACAATTTTAGTCCCTTGTCTTAACTTTATTTCGCCTCAAACCTCGCTTCAATCGGATCTCCACATATCCCTAAATTCGCAAAATACTGAACTATGTTCATAAACTTTCCTGTCTCAATTTGATTCAATTAATCTTGCTCAATTAAATCTCTAAAATTCATAATTTTCACATAATAATGAACTTCATTGTCTTAGGAGTCCAATGCTTCAAGAACCGAGTCATTCGGATGTCGGACGGAAAAGATATAAGTAAATGATGTGATAGAGTCGGATGAGGAAGGAAAAATAGCCAGCTCAGAATGAAACCAAACATTCTGATTATCATATGATTCAATCAAACTTTTTCAATTTGACTCCAATTGATGCAAAATTTTATGGAGAGAAGGAAACATGTGTTAGGAATTCAATGCTTCAAGAATCGCCTCAATTCAAGGTCGGATGAGTGAGTTATGATCAAAACAACTCAATATGTTCAAAACAGAAATCAATTTGAAACTCTTTTGGTGAAAATGACATAACTTTCTCTACAAATACCCAAATGACTTCGTTCTAGTTCCATTTGAAAGATAAGATCAATATCTACAACTCGTAATACAGGCCTCGAAACCAAATTCGGCATTAAAACTGGTGAAAATCACAAATTCCCTAAGGTGACCCGTAGCTGTCCGTTAAACGGACAGGCATGTCCGTTTAACGGACACGTACGGCCAAAATGATACCAAACCATCCGAGAAAGTCCGTTAAACGGACACCCATGTCCGCCTAACGGACATACACATAGAAAGGGGTCCTTTTGACCCGTCGCTGTCCGTTAAACGGACTCCCATGTCCATTTAACGGACATGCTAATTTTCACAACTTCTTCAATCTTTTTCCTATGCTTCTCTCATTCAAACTACCACCACATACTCTTATAATCTCCACATATTCACTTATTCAAATACTTAAACACTTCATAACACTTCAAGAAACAATTTAAATTCATGATCTTTTCAAATCTCAACTAAATTGGTTCATCAAAACCTCAACTTTCAAACATTCATCATAGTTGTCACTAACATCTAACTCAAATAACATCATAACTTGGATCAACTATAACTCTTAACTCCGATCTCGAAATCTCGCATACTTAGTCTCGTTGGAAAGATAAAAGAGTAAGCTACAACTTCAAAGAAGGATACTTTAGCCAATTTCATTTCTATCCTCTCTTAAATTTCCCCTGAATCAACATATACATTTAAAAATCATCCTAACTTCACTTTCTTAAATACACATCATTTATCACAATTCACCATGATTTGGAATTTACCTCAATCTCAACCTCAATGCATATGTTTTCTTACTTTCCATAGCATCTTGTCATTCATAATCTCTTACTTTTGCATAAGATCTCACATATATAACCATAATTCATACTTAAGATTTCCCAACTCATATCTTTACATAATTCACATTTCCTCATCTATAACACAAATCACATATAAAACACTCATTTAATTTCATTTTCATGCTTCAAGGTTCGGGGTCCAACATTTCTCCCCATCTTAAAAGAATTTCGTCCTCGAAATTCATACTTAAGAAAAAACCAAGTAAATACATTCTCTTAGCTCATGTCTTTCAAATGATCCTAGTCGTTCACATATTCAAATCCTCACCACACATATTCATAATGTCTCTCACCTCTTATATCATATACCATTATATCTTATTCACACTCCCATAGTTCTTATCATATTTCCACAAGTACATAGATTTAACTCATGTTTCAAAACTTCCTTAGTTCTCTCACAAATGCATAATCAAAATCAACAACCTAATTCATCATCAAATGCTACTCTCATTTTCATCTTCACAAACCTAATATCACTCAAATTCTTATCACATATATTCTTATCTCATTCACAAATGTTCTCTTCTTTTTAAGATTAAATCATCACTATTATATCAAACAACTATTTCTTCACATATGCCAATGATCCCATCCAATTCCAATCTTTTTAACTTCTATACATGCATTCCTATCATCAAGCTCATCTTTGAGAATTTTTATTTGCATCTCACATATATTCGAAGTCACATCCTCAAATTTCATCATGAATTTCAAATCTTAATTTCTAGCATCATAAACCAAACTCCACATAGGTTCTTCGATTAATTTATACAACCTTATTCACATCAATATCATATGCTTCCAAAAACAAACTTAGCCTTACAAACTCTTATCATTTTCTCATGAAAATCACTCATACACATATGTCCCAATAAGACCATATTACTGGGCTTTGATACCATAAATGTTGGATCCATTTCTGGAAGCCAACTTCTTACAATTAACGCTATTACGCTAACACTGCTTAACCACTTAATCATGGGCACTCTTGAATAGAATTCGAATTGAAAGAAATCAAATGAAACGAAACAAATACTAATGGGAATCGATACCAAATAAAAGTCGAATCAAATACGGATGGAAATCGAATACGAATGCAAAACAAATAAATCAATTCGCTAGGATCGGATACAAATGAGATCGATTCGAACTGAAATAAATCAAGATGGATTCACATCGACACCAAATGAATTCAAATGCAAATAGAAAAGGACTTGAAATCAAAGAATGCAATGGAGGGTTCAACAGATTTTCAAATTCGACATCCGGCGAGAACATAAAAATCTTGTCGCGTTGGAAACCCTTATGACTAATCCATCCAAATCGGTAATTTTTTTATTTCTTTTATCATTTAAGACCATTTAATCACACCAAACAGCTTCCTCTTTGAAACTGCTTCCTTCAACTCATATTCATGTTAATCAAATCATATATCATACCCAAATTCCTCTTATTCATATATTGTCATATAAAATTTCAAAAGATAACAATTTGCACTATAACCTATCCAAAATCTGCAAATAGTAAAATTCACTTCTAATAACATCACACATATATCATGATCAACCGGACCCTCCGTCCGGGATCTCAAAGTAAACGCAAACCTAAATTCTAAACCACTTCTAATCATTTCCATAACAATTCATAATCATCACATTCAAACTCATATCCCATCATCCAGTACATTCATCCATATCTAAATATACATACATATGTCCCAATTGCATTCATCATCTCAATCCAATTAATATACAAAACTAAATTGCGCAATCCATAACTAATACACATTTGCCAATTCCATAACTCATGACTCAAATTCTTGTATAATTGCATAATCCCAAACAATACATTATGAATCAAAGGCTTACAATATTCTAATGGCATTCTCAAGCCAAAGACCATTCCCAATAATCTTAAAACAAATACACAATTGACAAATCATGAACGGCCATCGATGTCTTGACGTTTTCATCCAATCTCCCCATTTAATACCGGAGATGGGGATGAAAGGTGTGAGCTTAAGCTCGTGGATAATATGTTTATTACTCAAATAATAAGCAAAAGTATTTTCAAACCTTACTTTTCGTTGATCGAAAACAAAGGAGGGTTTACTTCAATGACTTTTCAAATTAAAACTTTCATAAATCGTTACCAACAAATTTTGCAAAACTTTCATAGTTGAAAATCCAAATTCTCATTTTGCCAAAACTTTCATACCATTGCACACATGAAAATGCATTACATATATATGCAGCACATTATATACAAAATAAAACACATAGCACATCAATCGGTTTGGGTCGGTCCAAAATAGACGACGCACATTCTTGAAGCGTCCCTGCAATGAAGTGAATCAGACGATTACACTTTCTCGCATAGCGTCCAGTTGTAGCCGTGAGGGAGTCCGAAACGAGCTCCTATGCCACTAGCAGCAGCCGGAGAAGGCTTTAAAATGAGACCAAAGGTAATCGACTCCCATGAGGGACCTAACCAAACCCACGTAACACGATTTATGCTTGAAAATCTCATATTGCCAAGGCACATTTCAACATTTAACTTTTCATGAGATGTCATGTTCAACACACTCAAGCTTACATATATGGATATACAAGTATAAACATATTCTCAACTATCAATCAATGCAACATCATGAATTCAATGCATATTTCATCTTTTTCAATTCACTCAAAAATCCATTTAACACACAATTCAAGTCATTTTCGTAAATCATTTGGAAACAATGTATTTAACACGTTACAAAACATTTCACAAACAATTTATTCAATCATTTATAATTTGCTTACAATTTGAGAAGTAAACATATTACCCACCTTATAATCCATGCCTTAAGCTTGTCCAATGCTCAAGTCTCCTTAGCCTCTCTTCAATTTGATCTTTACTTCTCTCTCTCTTCCAACTTAAAATCACCTAAGCCATATACCACCAAATCCAAATCATTCTCATTATATTTCTCAAAATTGATTTCATGATTGACAAGCCCATTAGATTTCTAACCTCTTTACATCATAATTTTCCACAATTTTTACTCATATACTTTAGCATAAATTCCAAATCACATTCTCATCCATAATCAACATAACCCAAAGTATAAACACTAAAATTAATCCCATACATAACAAACCCATAACTACCTTAGGATAAATCAACTAAAATCTCTAACTCTTATCCACTTGTATAACCCTTAGAACTTTTAATTCAAAATTAAACATAATTCAAGATGAAAAACACCAACATAACTTAATTATTCACAAGTCCACCTCAATCTTAAGTCAAATCATCCATAAACTCAAGAAAAACTCAGAAATCAAAACTTAACTCTTACCTTTCACTCCTAAATTTAGAAATTTCCTCTTGGCTTGGAGGAAATCTCTTCTCCTTCCCTCTTTTCCTTCAAGAATCATGGAAAAAGAAGCTTCCAAACACCCAGAAATCTTTCTTCTTCCTCCTTCTTCTTCTCTCCCACGATTCTTCTTCTTCTCTCTCCTCTTTCTTCTTTCTTCTTTCTTTCTTCTGGAATTTTCGTGAGCTTTCCTCCAACCCAAGACATTCCTCTCCTTTTTATAGTCCAAGTCATTTAATGAAGTGCAAATTACCCTCTTGTCCTTGTCTTATAAGCTTTAAACTTAAAACCTTAAGTCAACTTCCTAATTTGCCCTCAATGTTTCCTCGAGTCACGCTTACTTTTGGACAATTTTTCTTACATCTAAATGAAGGAATTTGCTAAACTTCCTTCTAGAGAATTGTTCCTCTATGTCTTAGCTTCATAATGCCTCAAGAATCGTCCAATTCGGAGCACTATATCAAAAGTTATAGTCTAAACATGTCGGACATATCATTTTACTAACACAGCTTCTAGAATTCGCTTCCTTCCACAAATAAACATTCTTAAAGGCTAACTTGAAATTTCATTTCTTCATAACAATTGTAGTCCCTTGTCTTACCTTTATTTCGCCTCACACCTCGCTTCAATCGGATCTCCACAGATCCCTAAATTCGCAAAATACTGAACTATGTTCATAAACTTTCCTGTCTCAATTTGATTCAATTAATCTTGCTCAATTAAATCTCTAAAATTCATAATTTTCACATAATAATGAACTTCATTGTCTTATAAGTCCAATTCTTCAAGAACCGAGTCATTCGGATGTCGGACGGAAAAGATATAAGCAAATGATGTGATAGAGTCGGATGAGGAAGGAAAAATAGCCAGCTCAGAATGAAACCAAACATTCTGATTATCATATGATTCAATCAAACTTTTTCAATTTGACTCCAATTGATGCAAAATTTCATGGAGAGAAGGAAACATGTGTTAGGAATTCAATGCTTCAAGAATCGCCTCAATCCAAGGTCGGATGAGTGAGTTATGATCAAAACAACTCAATATGTTCAAAACAGAAATCAATTTGAAACTCTTTTGGCGTAAATGCCATAACTTTCTCTAAAAATATCCAAATGACTTATTTCTAGTGCCATTTGGAAGATAAGATCAAGATCTACAACTCGTATTATAGGACTCGAAACCAAATTCGGCCTCAAAACTGGTCAAAATCACAAATTCCCCAAGGTGACTCAGAGCTGTCCGTTAAACGGACAGGCATGTCCGCTTAACTGACACGTGCGGCCAAAATGATACCAAACCATCCGAGAAAGTCCGTTAACGGACACCCATGTCCGCCTAACGGACATACACATAGAAAGGGTCCTTTTGACCCGTAGCTGTCCGTTAAAGGACTCCATGTCCGCTTAACTGACATGCTAATTTTCACAACTTCTTCAATCTTTTTCCTATGCTTCTCTCATTCAAACTACCACCACATACTCTTATAATCTCCACATATTCACTTATTCAAATACTTAAACACTTCATAACACTTCAAGAAACAATTTAAATTCATGATCTTTTCAAATCTCAACTAAATTGGTTCATCAAAACCTCAACTTTCAAACATTAATCGTAGCTGTCACTAACATCTAACTCAAATAACATCATAACTTGGATCAACTATAACTCTTAACTCCGATCTCGAAATCTCGCATACTTAGTCTCGTTGGAAAGATAAAAGAGTAAGCTACAACTTCAAAGAAGGCTACTTTAGCCAATTCCATTTCAATCCTCTCTTAAATTTCCCATGAATCAACATATACATTTAAAAATCATCCTAACTTCACTTTCTTAAATACACATCATTTATCACAATTCACCATGATTTGGAATTTACCCCAATCTCAACCTCAATGCATATGTTTTCTTACTTTCCATAGCATCTTGTCATTCATAATCTCTTACTTTTTCATAAGATCTCACATATATAAACATAATTCATACTTAAGATTTCCCAACTCATATCTTTACATAATTCACATTTCCTCATCTATAACACAAATCACATATAAAACACTCATTTAATTTCATTTTCATGCTTCAAGGTTCGGGGTCCAACATATATGATATATACCGGCCATTTTCATCTGGGAGGCTTATCTCAACTTGAACCTCCAATCGTCCTAGTCTACAAATGAAAAGGAATTACAAATTCAAGAACATTAGGTTAAAGACTACTATGAACACAAATGTAGGTAGACACACAGATAGATCTTTTTGGGCAGATCAATTGTCTTGAACCTCATATGCAATATCATGTAGCTCTAAGAGTCCTGCCAAGGATCTTGGATATAGTTCCTGATAAAATCCAACACAATAATAATAGCTCTATACATGTTTTTACCATTTGTCTTCCAACCATGTTTACTAATATTGCCAGCACTGATACTTATACTTTTGTGACAAAAGGAATCAAGTCAACATAGAACTAAGAGATTATGAGAACAATTAATTACCTCAAAAGTGCTTCATTGAGTAACTATTCTTAGCCACACTGCTTGGATTAGTAAATCACATACATGAAGCAAAGAAATAGTCAAAATTACAAGGCCCATAATCACTTCAAATTTATCACGGACCTTGTAGGTAGTTGGTTTACAGTGCTATCATGAACTTCAGTACCATCTCTAGTTGAGCCTCTTGACTGCAGAAACAAGAAAACATAAGCTTGCATTAACAATTTCATCAGGCTTACAAAAAATTCCAAAGCATTAAGAACATCTAATATAGGGAAACATAAGCACACCATTTTTCTTCCAACCACGTGTACTAATATTGCCAACACTGATACTGATACTTATGTGACAAAAGGAATCGGGTCAACATAGAACTAATAGATTATGAGAACAAGTAATTACCTCAAAAGTGCTTCATTGAGTAAATATTCTTAGCCACACTGCTTGGATTGGTAAATCACATACATGAACCAAAGAAATAGTTAAAATTACAAGGCCCATAATCATTTCAAATTCATCACTGACCTTTGTAAGTAGTTGGTTTACAATGCTATCATGAACTTCAGTATCCATCTCTAGTTGAGCCTCTTGACTGCAAAAACAAAAAAAACATAAGCTTGCATTAACAATGTCATTAGGCTTACAAAAAATTCCAAAGCATTAAGAACATTAGATATAGGGAAACATAAGCACACCATTTTCTTCCAAATTAATGCGGTACTAATATTGCCAAGACGATATTGATACTTATGTGACAAAAGGAATCGGGTCAACATAGAACTAAGAGATTATGAGAACAAGTAATTACCTCAAAAGTGCTTCATTGAGTAAATATTCTTGGCCACACTGCTTGGATTGGTAAATCACATACATGAAGCAAAGAAATAGTCAAAATTACAAGGCCCATAATCATTTCAAATTCATCACTGACCTTTGTAAGTAGTTGGTTTACAATGCTATCATGAACTTCAGTACCATCTCTAGTTGAGCCTCTTGACTGCAAAAAAAAAAAAACATAAGCTTGCATTAACAATGTCATCAGGCTTACAAAAAATTCCAAAGCATTAAGAACATCTGATATAGGGAAACATAAGCACACCATTTGTCTTCCAACCACGTGTACTAATATTGCCAGCACCAATACTTATACTTATGTGGCAAAAGGAATTAGGTCAACATAGAACTAAGAGATTATGAGAACAAGTAATTACCTCAAAAGTGATTCATTGAGTAAATATTCTTAGCCACACTGCTTGGCTTGGTAAATGACATACATGAACTAAAGAAATTGTCAAAATTACAAGGCCCATAATCATTTCAAATTCATCACTGACCTTTGTAAGTAGTTGGTTTACAATGCTATCATGAACTTCAGTACCATCACTAGTTGAGCCTCTTGACTACAAAAACCAAAAAAACATAAGCTTGCATTAACAATGTCATCAGGCTTACAAAAAATTCCAAAGCATTAAGAACATCTGATATAGGGAAACATAAGCACACAAATTTCAGCTCCACTATAATTACTAGTATTTACATTTAAGAATGTGCAATTGTCTCTTACAATCAAGAATTCATTGCAACTCCTACAAGGTTATTTCTGAAGGAAACCATATAGTGTAAGTCAACAAGCATGGAGTCATGTCAGATGAAATGAAATGGACGGAGTGGATGGACTACGTGGTCGTCCATCGACTCGTCCTTAGTATATATATATTTAATTAATAGCCAATAACAAGAGGATCATGTCTATAAAAATACTCGTAATCAATAAATGTATGAGGAATATCCTATACAATGGCATGAACATAGATTATAATTCCATATAATGGGTTAGACATGGATAGCCATATTAATATTAGTAAAATTACATAGGGGCAATTGAGAACTTTAAAAGGCCATAAGAAATCAACATAACCATAGAAAATCCAAAGAGAGAAAAGATGGAACTTTGGATATATTAATGCACAGAGATGCTTCAAGCACATGCAGACAAGTGAAATGTATAAAAGGACCTTAGATTGAAAAAGATCTTTTGAACACAAAGAAGACATTAAATCTAGATGTAATGCACCACATAACTAATTAAGAAAAAATGCATTCAAATAACAAGGAATATATGTCAAAAGATTGAATTTGTACTTACGAAGAACAGGAATACACTAATGTTAAAACTCAATAAACCCACAAAACAACCAAAGCCAGATCTGAATCAAAGCATTTAACCATAAAACATAAGCAAACAGATACTTACCCCAGGGGACACCAAGAGATCCAACCAAAACCTGTCAATCTTAGCAAAGGGCCTAGAGATATAAGTTAGAAATTTATAACCTGGCGGAGGCAAGTCGTTCCCGAGCGTGGAGCTAAGGAGCTGAGATGCCGGAGGACGGAGTATCGTAGAGACCGACGAAATAAAGAAAAAAAGATAGGGAAAAAATAGGAAAGTGTCTGGCAGATTTGATAGAGAAGAGATCAGAAAATCAGAAGTAGGGAAAAATAGGAAAGTGTCTAGCAGATCTGATAGAGAAGAGATCAGAAAATCAGAAGAAGAGAGGGGAAGAGAATGGGTCGGTGATATAACCTAGAAGAGGCGAGCCGTTCCCGAGTGTGGAGCTGAGGAGCCGAGATGCCGGAGGACGGAGTATCATAGGGACCGACATAGGAAAATGTCTGGCAAATCTGATAGAGAAGAGATCAGAAAATCAGAAGAAGAAAGAGGAAGAGAATGGGTCGGTGAACGAGTCGAGCTCTACTGGTGAGGAAGATTCAGAGAATGGAAATCATTCTCTGAATCTTACAATTCATCTTCTGAATCTTTTAAGAATGGAAATCAACAGGAAGAGAAGAACCGGATACCGATTTGGATTTACAATGGAAGGAGGTGAACGATTTAGAGAAATGTGAGAGCCGAATATCAAGAACTTTTAGGGATGTCAAGAGTCTCTGCTTTCGAGAGTGTCGTGACCGTCAGATGAAATGAAATGGACGGAGTGGATGGACTGCGTGGTCATCCATCGACTCGTCCTTAGTATATTTACTTAATTAACAATGAGAACAATCTGTTGGAATTTTGAAGAAAAGAAGAGAAGATGAAAGAGATGGGATAAGAAAAGTTCTAAACAATATGTAACACACCCATATTTTATTATTAAACTTTGTTGCCTTTTATAGACAAAATACAAAAACTAAATAGATTTTTCAGCCACCAAATCTAACTTACAAGATAATATCAAATATAATCCAAATTTTATTATAAGATAATCTAAGACCTATTCTAAAGGAATTTAAACAATTTAAAATTTGAATTAATTTCCAACATTCCCTCTTAATTCAAATTTTATGGATGGAGCACATCCATCCTAATCTTCATAATATTATGTGAAGCACTTCTCTTCACCAAAATTTCGTTGATGCCCTTCTCATCAACCTGCAATGATTATGTGAAGCACTTTTCTTCACCAATTTTTCATTGATGCACTTCTCATCATCTTGTTGATGCCCTTCTCACCAACTTACAATCATTAGAGCACGTATCTCCAAACTTCTTAATAGAACACTTCTCCCTATTCTTCAACATGAGCACTTCTCTCATTACTTATCTCTATAGAGCACTTCTATCTAAATTTTTTTATTTGTGAAGCACCTTCTCTTCACTGTATGATGCACTTTCTCATCATCTTATCATTGTTGAGTACTTTCTCACAACTAGTTCTAAAAAGAGTTTTTTTTTCAATCACTTGGCTTTCCTTTGTGCTAACAATATTCCTCTTCATGACCCGGCTTCTTGCAATATATACATTGGAGATTGCTTCCTTCCTTTTTCGATGTTGGAACTTTTGCTAGATAAGCGTCCTCTACCATTCTCACAATCCCTCAAGGATCTAAGGCTCTGATACCATGTTGAAATTTTGAGAAAGCGAAACTATCTAAAATAAAGTAGAATAGAAAAGAGATAAAACAAGAGACAATTTATTGATTGATTCTACTTTACATTGACATAAAAGTCTAAATATATAGAGAATGAAATAACAACCTTAGCTAATCTCTAGATAAAATAAATCAAATTCAAAAGTTTAAATCCTAACTAGATAATAACTCTATCTTAATAGATAAATTTTATCTTTAACAAATATCTTATCTTTAAACAAAAATTTCAATTTTAACTTTGAATCAATATTTCCAACATTCTCCTTGATTCAAAGTTACAAAAAATTCAAACTCTATGGAGCACATCTCTAAAAAAAAAAATTTTATTTGTGAAGCACCTTCTCTTCACTGTATGATGCACTTTCTCATCATCTTATCATTGTTGATGCACTTTCTCACCAACTTATCATTGTTGATGCACTTTCTTACCAACGTATCATTGTTGATGCACTTTCTCACCAACGTACAATTATTGGAGCACGTCTCTCCAAAAACATCTTGGTGCACTTCTCACCAATAAATCATTGTTGAGCACTTTCTCTCAACTAGTTCTAAAAAGAGTTTCTTTTTCAATCACTTGGCTTTCCTTTGTGCTAACAATATTCCTCTTCATGACCCGACTTCTTGCAATATATACATTGGAGATTGCTTCCTTCCTTCTTCTTTTTTTTCAATCCAAAGGAACGAAGGCATGTACCCTCAAATTAGTTTTTTTTTTCCTTTATCTTAACTCAGAAAGTCTTGGTTTATAGTAAATCAAACCACGGCCCACTTGTCTAAAATGGTAGCATACAACTTTATATAACAAGAAAATAAGTAGCAAAAATCCTATAAAAACTGGCACAATCTGTTCATTATTCCGATAAGATCACAACATAATCATTGATCTAGTGCAAATACTGAGGAAGGCGTGGACCAAGAAGCACTTCAAGTGGGGTTAATTTGATATTAGATAATCCAGGGCCTTCTCGCATATCAACTGCCTTGTTTGATGGAGTTTCAACTTCAAATCCATGCAGCAAAGTGGCAAGTGTAAGATTTAGAACTTGAAGAGCAAACGAGATTCCAGGGCACATTCTTCTTCCACTTCCAAAAGGGATCAGTTTAAGACTCTGTCCCCTGACGTCCACATCTTTATGGGTTGTTAAGAATCTTTCTGGTTTAAATTCTTCAGGATCGGACCATACTTGGGGATCTCGATGAATCTTCCATGCATTTATGAAAAGTCGTGTCCCTGCTGGTATGTGGTATCCGCCTACACTACAGTCTTCCATGGATTCATGTGGCAACAATGTGGGCACCGCAGGATATAACCGGAAGGACTCTTTGATTACAGCTTCGAGATAGACCAAATTGTGCATGTCTGATTCCTTAACTTCCCTGTCTTTACCAATATGGATGTCCAGTTCATGTCGAATTTTGTTTAGAGCATCTCTATTGTTCAGCAGTAAAGCCAGTGTCCAAGTTAGTGTAACTGCTGTGGTGTCTGAAGCTGCTAATATAAGAGCCTGTAAATTGGAGGAAAAAAAAACAAAAACTGTTTTAGTTATAAAATTTAGAAGTGTCGGTATCAAAAATTTAAAGGCAAGGACGGACCAATCTGACAAGAAAAGGCATACCAGGCACGTAGATATGTTGACGGAATCAGCATCTCTACTTGACAGATCTTTTGCATCGTCCAAAATAGACAACAAAACATCCATGAAATCTTCATGGCGCTTTGCAACACCTGAAACTTTGTGCTCTTCTAACCATTGTCGAGCAACATTCTCAAGATTTTTCGAACACTTCTTCATCGCTCTCTCAACTCCACCCAAATCCATCCAGCTTAGAAACGGAAGAGCGTCTGACACGGAAAACTTCCCGACAATTCGAAAATGTCCTCAACTCTTTTCGCCACCCACCTTTCTGTTCATCATCACTACAACATGTATATTCCACATATCGCTTGCCGACAATTATCTTCAAAATCAAGTTCAGCGCTATGTCCCAAAACCATTTTTGCATGTCCACTAGAACCTTATTCGAACCACTTGCGCTATTGGTCCATTTCAGGTACAGCCCTTCTGCAGCTGCCTTTAACTCGGACTCTCGTACATCTTTCAGCATCTCAAGGCGGTGATTAGAGAGAAGCTCAACAGTGACTATCTTGCGCATTTGTCGCCAATAAGATCCATAAGGACTAAAACCGAACATGGAATAATTGTTGCCCAAAACCTCCATGGCTAGAGTTTGAGGACGACTGGCGAAGGCTCTATCGTTGACAGTTACGCACTCCTTAGCCATCTCCCAATTACTGACTATCAGAGTTCGATGTACACCAAGCTTGATGGTGAATATTGGCCCGAACTTGTCAGCCCATCTTGCTAGGGTTATATGAGATGGCTCAGATCCTGTAGCTAGAGAGGAAGGTGACCAATAACAGGCCACCCCCCAGTAACTTCAGGTGGCGGTTTCTTTTCGTACTTCTTCTTTGCTGCCACAAACAAAAAGTAAACAAATGTTGTGGGTAACAGCAGTAAAATCGCTGTAGCTACGGCAGCGAACGGAGATAGTAGCTCCATGGTTGCTTATCTTGATGATCTTCTTAGAGAGGAGGCCAGTAGAAACTTGCCATCATCTGTGATCGGAATATCGATTTGAAAAGTCTTCGTTCGCAGATATACTTTTCAAAATAGAAGAGCCCAAAGTGGATGAGCAGATCAAATTTGACGAAAATATATGGTGGAACTTCAGTCATTTCAAGAATTTCACAAGGGTAATTCTCTCTTAATTAATTATTACCCATTTAGTAGGCAATGTGATTGGAGTATCTTGTCATGAAAGTCATTGTTTAGAAAGTTAGAGAAACAGAGAATTCAAGACTAGTGAATCCAAGACATGTGCTGGACGACAGTGGCTAAAGAATCCTAGATAATTGGTGAACGACTAAAGAATTTATTTTGACAACCAGTATTACTGTCTTATAATCTGTACAATTGTCCTTAAACAAACCACAGTTTGTTACAGCATGTATTTATTTCCTTCCTGATAATTGAATACCAAGAGCTTCTGATTTATCATTTCTCACATTTCTCATCACAATTCTCTGTCACAAATTTCAACTTCACTATTCCCACAAAACTGGAGTTGAATAATTATAGAGTCTGGCGAGCACAAGTTGTACCACTCATTCGAGCAAACGATCTTGAAGGATTAATTGATGGAAGCAGACTATATCCAAGGCGCTTCATCACCCCAAGTCCTGAATCCACAGAACATGTAAACCTTCCTGGTTTAGCTTTGATTACATCGTGCGTACTGCCGCCGCTTTGGATCTATGGAATCGACTGGTGAACACGAGAATTTCGGCTTGAAGGTTCCTGCAAAACAAAGAAGACACGTCGGGGGTTGTTTCCCGATAAACCCCTCCGATGCTCAAGTCAGTCGTTTGTGTAGGTGGGATCGCAGAGGCGAGAAAAGCTAGGGTTATGATTACGTACCTCCATTATGGCAAAGTCGTACCTTATATATGGAGCGGGTGCTAGGTTTTAGTCTTTACGTCTGCATGGGAGACTTCCACCTATGAACGGGCTATGGATGTATTGTTTGGGCCTGGGCCTGGCATATCCAAAAGGTACAAGACTGATCCTTGAAAGATGGACTGATCGACCCACAGGTCGTAATGATTAGGTTCGGGCCCAGCACGACCGACCCGACCATAAGCCTCCTACTTCTCGAGTCTGAGCAAGGAGAAGGGTTGAAGGAATATGTAGCGCCCCCTCACCGCAGGGTACACATTGGGACGCCCGTGGGTCGTTCCGACGCATATCCCACGATAAGGAAGTGCTACTACGAAAACAATCTCTAAACACTCGCATGGCATCAATACACTAAATTCCACAATATGAAAATCACTGAAATTTAAAACCATAATAATTATTCATTTATAACATCAATCCCAAAATATAGACCGGTCTATCGGTTCCCTACAAAGCTAAATACATCTCAAAGGGAAACCGATACAAACGCTCATACTAAGTCATCCCAAAACAATGTTCCCCGAAGAAGTCACCCCAATTGACCGACTATGATCCATCACGCCTCGATCACGAACACTCACCGCAAACGTCTATCCCGGAGCTAGAGTCCCACCGACGCCGTCTGAAAATATATTGCAATGTTGGGTGAGTTTGCGAACTCAATGAGAAACCATCATTGATGGTTCATCCAACATATGCATATACATATACTATATCTCAATTTACACTTTAACGCTTTATAAATACTATTCACAATTTACACATTATATTATATCACACGCAATATCACAATGCGCACTTTACATCATCACATAATTCTCACATTACACTTCACAATTTACACAATTACAATATCACATATCAATCCACATTTTTCAGTATGTCACTCGCATTCTCCATCACACTATACACTCGAGATGCATATGTATGCAAAGTCTCTTGTTATGACATTGTTGTGGTGAGCATTTATATTCACATTTTTGGCAAGTAGGAGAGCCCTCGGGGTGTGCACTACCGCCCACTCACTTTAGGGATAGGAGAGCCCTCAGGTATGCCTATGCCTTTTCACAATGATCACAATTTAGGCAAATAGGAGAGCCCTCTGGTATGCACTATTCGCCGATTTGGCTCTGAGCCTCTCACCGATAATCGAGCTCAAAGCTCAATCATCAGGCTCTAGTCACAACGTAAATTTTACCGCTCATATCATGCTAGGCACAGCCTCACACTTACACAAATACTAGCACATTTATCTCACTTCACTCACTTGTCACAATCAGAGCTCTTATTCACAATTATATACACCGATTCTCATTCACATGAATTCACATTTATGTAGATCACACTTGGTACAATCACTAACACTTATCGCATTTAGCTCATTCACTTCACATGTATATCACTCACCTTTACACTTAATTTATACATATTCACAAAGACATATAATCACTTAAAAGTCGAGGAACCAACTAGGTTACTCACCTGTAACTTCCGAAGCTCTTTCGAAGTCCCAATATCCGTGGTCCGACGATCCAACGAGCCTCTAAAACAATCAAACAATTTCTCATCACTAGGTGCTCAATTAAAGATATTCAATAATGCACATGTCTTTAATTCAAGCTTGTATGATGCATGTTCATGATTCTACCGGCACTAAACCCAATTACGCTATCGCCACTTTACAACCAAAATTCACTATTCACTAGGTCAATAGCATTCCTTTAATTCAATTTCACTCACTCAAACTCTAATCATACTCAGCTTAGTTACAACGTAACTCTTTGGTCACATTAGAAACTATAATGGACTCTCTTTCGATAATTGCAATCCCGTAAATCAAAATTCAAACTCTCAATCTTTATCACAATGATAGACCTCTTTCTCTAGTTCATAACGAATCAAGTATCACCTTAATTGGAATACCATAGACCAAGATATCATCACATCATCGAAACATGTTCAAGAAAACATCTAGTTCATGTTCCTCCACCAATACCCTTACTTTGACTCACTTAATCATTTCCAATTTAATACTAAAACCCATAAATTGTTTGTGGAGAGATTAAGAAATGTGTTAGGAATCCAATGCTTCAAGAATCAGGTCATTTGGAGTTCTATAACTCAAGTTATCCTCAAAACACCGATCTATGCACGCATCGCTTTTCCTTCCGTCTAATTTTGCTTCACTGGTTTTCGCTTCAGCTGATTTTGCTTCAGCTGATTTTGCTTCAGCTGATTTTCGCTTCAGCTGATTTTTGCTTCAATGGTTTTTCCTTCAGTGGTTTTCGCTTCACTGGTTTTCGCTTCACTGATTTTTCCTTCCTTCTGATTTTTGCTTCACTGATTTTTTTTCTGCCTGAACATGTCCACTTATATAGATCATATCTTTTGACTCCGATATCCAAATTGGACAAACTTGACATCTATCTCATAGAGAAAGAAAGATCTACAACTTTCAAGAAGGAAATTTTGTCTAAATCTATCGATATCACGTCCATATCGTCTGCTTTTGCTTCAGCTGATTTTCCTTCAGCTGATTTTCGCTTCAGCTGATTTTCCTTTCAGCTGGTTTTCGCTTCAGAACATGTCCACTTATATAGATCATATCTTTGACTCAATATCCAAATTGGACAAACTTGACATCTATCTCATAGAAAAGAAAGATCTACAACTTTCAAGAAGGAAATTTTGTCTAAATCTATCGATATCACGTCCATATCGTCTGCTTTTGCTTCAGCTGATTTTCCTTCAGCTGATTTTCGCTTCAGCTGATTTTCCTTTCAGCTGGTTTTCGCTTCAGAACATGTCCACTTATATAGATCATATCTTTTGACTCAATATCCAAATTGGACAAAATTGACATCTATCTCATAGATAAAAGAAAGATCTACAACTTTCAAGAAGGAAATTTTGTCTAAATCTATCGATATCACGTCCATATCGTCTGCTTTTGCTTCAGCTGATTTTCCTTTAGCTGATTTTCGCTTCAGCTGATTTTCCTTTCAGCTGGTTTTCGCTTGAACATGTCCACTTATATAGATCATATCTTTTGACTCCAATATCCAAATTGGACAAACTTGACATCTATCTCAAAGAGAAAGAAAGATCTACAACTTTCAAGAAGGAAATTTTGTCTAAATCTATCGATATCACGTCCATATCGTCTGCTTTCGCTTCAGCTGATTTTCCTTCACTGATTTTCGCTTCAGCTGATTTTCCTTTCAGCTGGTTTCGCTTCGAACATGTCCACTTATATAGATCATATCTTTGACTCCAATATCCAAATTGGACAAACTTGACATCTATCTCATAGAAAAGAAAGATCTACAACTTTCAAGAAGGAAATTTTGTCTAAATCTATCGATATCACGTCCATATCGTCTGCTTTTGCTTCAGCTGATTTTCCTTCGCTTGATTTTTGCTTCACTGATTTTCCTTTCAGGACATATCACCTAACACTAAAAGTTTTCTCAACCTCTCATTTAACACTATAACAGAATTTATTCCTCCCCAACTACCCAGGATTTATGAACAAACACATGAAATACATCTTTCCATGAAAACGACGAAATCTCTCAACTTTATTTCATAAATCTCTAACAATGAGGGGTTTCTCTAACACTTACTTTGAGAACTCAAACAGATCTTCAAGCTCTAAACTCCACACGAAAAGATCAGCTTATGGATTCTCCTTAGAGTCGACAACACCAAAGGTAGAGAAGGTTGGTGAAAGAAAGAAAGAACACCAAAGTCCCTTAGAAGATAATTTGGGTAGAAAGCTCTATGTCTCAGAGAGAAAAGTTTTGGAAGAAAATGAATAAAGAAGGCTTGGACAAGACTTAACCCATCAGCCCTCAAGGAATAGTGACCACCTACTCTAGCTAGGGTACAAAGTCCAAGTACACATGTCACTTTCTTAATGAATAAACTATAACTTAGTTACTTTTGAACTAACTCCATTTAGTTCTCCCTTTCCAATATAACCAAACTATCTCCAACACTTCATTTAATTAATTCTTGCTCCCAACTATAAATATATCTTCCAATACACCATAAATTTACCAGATATACAAATACAATAATTTCACCAAAATTCATAATCGCAAGATTTCATTAACCCAATTATTTCAACATTTTAAATAATCACAATTCACAAAATCATCTCAATTTCACTTTTCCAAACACAATCACTATCAAATGCCTAACAATCATGAATACATGTCATTATGTATATGCATGTGCAAAATGATCTATCTCTAAAATCGGAGGCCACAAAACACTCGATCACAAATTAAGCACTAACAACTCTACACTCATAACACGATGCTCATCGCATCGGTAACGGATGCTACAATTCTCCTCCTAAAAGAAAATTTCGTCCGAAATTTCATACCGACCGGTCGAATGTATGAGGGTACCGCCTCCTCATGTGCTCCTCGCCTCCCAAGTTGCCTCCTCGAAGAATGGTTCTTCCATAGACTTTCACCAATGGAATCACCTGCTCCTCAATTGCTTGACCCGCGATCCGATAATCTGCTGGCTCCTCAATATAACTCATATCACTCGCTATCTCAATCTCGAGCGGAATCACATGCGACGTCCAGAGCGGTATCTCCGAGCATACTCACATGAAAACATCGTAATATTTGGACATCTCACTAGGCAACGCCAATCTATAGGCTAATGGTCCAATCCTCTCAAAGAATCTCATACGGGCCGATATAATCTGGGACTCAACTTGCCACTACCAAAACTCGTAACTCCTCTCCAAGGAGACACTCAAGGAACACTCTATCACCCACAAAGATACTCTATCTCTCGTCGATCTTTGATCCACATAACTCTTCTGTTCATCCCGAGCCGCCTTAATGCGACTCCTAATCACTCTCACGTTATCCATCAGATCCTGGATCAGCTCGGGGCCCTCAAGCATCCTCACACCTCTTCATCCCAAAGAAAGAGGTGATCTGCACGGCCGCCATACAAGGCCTCATACGGTGCCATCCCAATCTCGCTCTGATCGATTATTGTACAAAAACTCAATCAGAGCCAAGTATTGATCCCAAGCACCTTTGAACTCTAATACACAAGCTCTCAAATATCCTCAGCAAATTTGATAGTCCTCTCACTCTGCCCGTCATGCGAGGATGAAGCGCAGATTAAAGTTCACCTCGAACCCGGTAACGATCGCAGCTCCTCCGGAACCTCAAGTAAATCTCGGATCCCATCAAACACTATAGACATTTGGGACCCCATGCGGTCGACAATCTTCACATACTTTGAGCCAATTGATCGAGAGTATTGTTCTCGCAAGACTGCAAGAAATGAGCCGACTTGGTCAATCGGTCCACTATGACCCAGATCGCATCGCCGCCTCGGCGTCCTCAACCCCATAATAAAATCCATAGTGATTCGCTCCACTTCCACTCCGGAATGGGCAACGAATGCAACTTACCCATTTGGGGCTGGTGCTCGGCTTTAACTCGCTCAAGCACGCCAAACATCGAGAAACAAACTCGCCACTTGTCTCTTGCATACCGCCACCAAAATGCAACTTGAGAGTATTATACATCTTGGTGACTCTGGGGTGCATCGCATAAGCGCTACATCGCCCCTCTAAAATCTCTTGTCTCACCACCCACATTAGGCACACACAATCTCGACCCATCCAAAGAGTCCCATCTCTCAACTCAAATTCAGCGATCAACCACGCTTTCGACTCTATCCATCAATCTCACTAACACTGGTCCTGATCCCGAATCGCCGGATCCGATCCCGCAACATCGATCTCAATCTCGGAGTAATGCCAAGGCTCCATCCACGAGCCAAATCCATCCGCACATTAAGTGCTCTCAACTGAACTAGGCACGGCAACCTCGATTACACTGAATCGAGGCTACACTACCATGCGATCTCCCTACTCAAGGCATCGCCACCACATTGGCCTTCCACGGGTGGTACTCGATAGTAACAGTCGTAATCCTTCAACAACTCGATCCCATCTCTTACATCTCGATTCAACTCTCGTGACTCAGCAGATACCTCGAAGCTTTTATGATCCGTGAAGATCGGAACATCTCCCATACAAGTAATGTCTCCGGATCTTGAGGAAAACACAACTTCAACCAACTCTAAATCACGACTTTGGGTAATTCCTCTGAGACCTCAATCGTCTCGGGCATACGCTATCACTCTACCATGCCGATCAAGACACAACCCAAACCTTCTGCGACGATCATCTTTGAATACCACGTATCCTCCGGACCTCGATGGCAACGCCAACACCGTGCCGTAGTCAAACGCTTTTTGAGCTCCTCAAAGCTCCTCGACACTCATCATCCCATCGAAAACCACACTCTTCCTCGGTTTAAGTCGAAGGGCCGAGATCATCGAGAACCTCGACAAACCTCCGTAATATCCTCGCTAGTCCGAGGAAACTCCTCAACTCTCGACACGTTCCTCGGAACCTCCCAACTCGTGATCGCCTCAATCTTGTGAGGATCCACTGGATACCCTCACGGACACTATGTGTCCTAGGAACACCACCTCATCAAGCGAAATTCACATTTCGCAAATTTGGCATACAACCGCCTCTCTCTCATAACTGCAATCTGGGTCCTCGGATGCTCGCATGCTCCTCTCTCGACCTCGAATACACTAGGGATATCGCCAATAAACACAATCCTGGTGATCAAGGTAGAAATTTGAAAGACCTTATTCATCAAGGCCATGAAGGTTGCCGGGGCATTAGTCGATCCAGCGGCATCACTAAGAACTCGAAATGCCCGTACCTACTCACGAACGCACTCTTGGCACATCGGCCTCCGCTATCCTCAATCGATAATACCACGATTTTAAGTCTAACTTAGTAAACACTCGAGCTCCCTCGCAATCGATCAAATAAATCCTCGATCCTAGGCGGTGGGTACTTATTCTTGACAAGAAACTTGAATTAAGCGCCTATAATCGATACACAACCTCAATGTCCCATCTTTCTTCTTCACAAACAACACTTTGGAGCTCCCAGGCTAAACGCCGGGTCTAATGAACCACTTATCTAATAACTCTTGCAATCGAGCCTTAAGCTCCCTCGGTTCCACCGGTGCCATCCTATATGGAGGAATAGATATAGAGGCTGGTGCACAAACGAGGTCTATCCTAAACTCGTCTCCCGATCCGGCAAACCCAGTAACTCATCGGGAACACATCCTAAACTCCCCGATCACAGGACATCCTCTAATCTCTCTTTCAACTCTAGAATCGATCACATGGGCCAAATAGGCCTCACATCCTCTCTCTGCATCAATCTCAGGGCACTCATAAAAGAAATCATCCTAGTTGCACCGCTTAACTAATACCTCAAAAAACGGCTCTCGGTGACGGGAGATTCAACCTGACCTC
>JAIWQS010000264.1:0-105881 GCA_029891385.1 Erythroxylum novogranatense | reverse complement strand
GATCGGCTTCTTCTTCATTCAGATCGAAGGAGCGGCCATCGTAGACCGCCTTATATAGAGTCATTGACAACCGTGTATTCGGCGCCTTTATCCTTAACTTCTTGGTCGCTAATTCGCCTTCGGTTGTCTTCCTTCCAAAGGTACCGCATGATCGCCTCATCCCAAATTTCGCTGATCGAATTTACTTTCGAGAACTTCCTCGGTCTTCTCAATGCTAGCCGATCCAAATGCTCGACTGTAATATTATTTTTGGCATCACTATTTAGCCATTTTGAGAGCGATCGCCTTGGCATTCGAGCTCGTTTCTATTCTCGCTGATCGAATATCGTCCAAATTGCTCGGCCTCGCTGACTAACCTGTGTATTTGATCATGTGGTTCCCTTGGCCTCAGAATGCCCGTAACTTAACCGACTACCACCGGCTATCATCAGATATCTTTAGGTGCTTCACTTCCATCTCCTCATGAGTTGGAGTCGGCTATCAAGGCCTCATATTCCGCCTCGTTATTGGAGGCTTTGAATTTAGTCGAGGGCGCATTTTACTTTTTCTTTTTATGTTCGGGCTGATCAAGACAATCCGCTGCCTCGATCCCCAAGATTGATGAGCCATTGACAAATGTGCTCTCGAGGGGAACCGCCGCCCTCCGAGCTTGGTTGGCTCATCTCCGCTGATGAAATTTGCTAGTATCTCGTGTTTTAATAATAGTTGGGCTTGTATTGTATGTCAAATTCACCCGGTTCATCGCCCACTTGATCACCACCCAAGGTTTCGGGCTTTGAAGGCACTACCGAGGGGTTGGTCGGTCCATACCTCGATGGTGTGACTTTGGAAATAAGGCCTCATTCCGAAGTGTTGTTATCAAGAGAGGGCCATCTTCTATAGGCGCAGTATCGTGTTTCCGGTCCGCTAACACTTTGCTAACGAGTAGATGGGTGCCGCTCATTCCCTCCGATCAATTAGCACTGCCACGATCGATCCCCAGAACCGCCATGTATAACACCAGTTCTCTCCGCTCACGGGCTTTGTAGGATTGGCGGCTAAACAAGTACCGCTTTAAGTGTTGGAAAGCTTGTTCAGACTGTCTCGCCATCGGAATTGAGTCACATTCGCTTCCTCAAAGACTTTGAAAATGGAGGCACTTATCCCCTAACTGAAATGAACCCGCCGAGACTATCCGACCGTTAATATCCGAACATCCTTCAAACATTGTGGCGAAGGCATCCAGATGATGGCCTCAATCTTTTCTGGATTGGCTTCGATTCCCTCATTGAAAGATCATAAACCCTGTGAATTTTCCGGATGCCACCCCTACACACATTTTTCCGGGTTTAGCTTCATCTAAAATTTATTCGTGGTCCGGAAGACTCCTTGAGATCTTCCACATGCTCCTCCGCCGTCACTTTTGACCACCATATCATCTACGATGCTTCAATCGACCAACCGATCTGCTTTTTAAAGATCTCCATGACGAGCCGCTGGTAGGTCGCCTTCTGCTCTTCGTCAAGGGGCATTACTGCAGCGCAGATGTTCCTTTGGTCTGCTATGAAGCGGTCTTTTCTTCGCCTTCTAGACTCATCGGGATCCGATGATAGCCCGAGAAGGCGCCCAGAAGTCGAGCGCCTGCGCCCCGAGGTAGAATCTACTAACCGGTCGATCTTCGCAATGGAAGTCATTTTTGACATGCTTTGTTCGGATCGATGAAGTCTATACATCCTCCATTTTCCGCTTCTTCTTTTTACTAAGACCACGCTAACGAGCCATTCGGTATTTGACTTCTTATGAACCCCGCCTACAACTTCCGCATTTCCTTCTCGATCACCCCGGCGCCTTACTATGCCATCGCTTTTCTATCTAGTCGTTTGCCATATGCCGAATGCCGAGGAGTGACATGCAACCGTCCCGAAATGCCGCATGTCGCTCGGTACCAAGCTTAAAACCGATCTGCTTTTCCACCAAACAATCGGTGATTTCTCTAGCTAGGTTCTTCTGCGATTCGAACCTAGATTTGTGAACTTGAGGGGTCGGCTTCATCTAGTACCACCCGCTATGCCTCTTCCACCGATTCATCCCGTCTGCCTCTTCGCTTGCTTCTACGCCAAGAGAGCTCGTTAGCACCACCGCCTTCTAGGTCTTGGTTTCGCCAAGTAACATTCCCATGCGATTTTCCGTACGGACCTTCGACGACCCGGGCCCATGGGGCGCCGGAACTTCATAGCTTGGTAGTATATGGAGACGACCGACCGAGGGCTGCTGAGTAGCTCTCCCAATTATTGCATTGTATGCCCTCGAACTTTACTTACCGTGAACCCACGCCCTTTCTATCCGGCATGGCTTCACCAACTTCACTTTCAGATAGACCTTGAACGGGTATGCCGACGCCTGCTATTCCTTTGATGGGGCCGTCAGAGGTAATAGCCTTCTTCTGCAGTACCCTCATTTGCTCAAGGCTTCATAGTATAGCAAGTCAATCAATCGCCTGTGTCAATCATCACCCGCTTCACCTCAGAATCGCCCATGTTGAGATTTACGACGAGGGCGCCATCGTGAGGGCAATGTACTCCATTTAGGTCCGACTCATTGAAAGAGATCATTCCGTCATTCTCCTTCGTTTTTGATGGGAGTGTCGCCACCGACCTGTTTGGTATATCGCTTTCTCGCTTTTAACGGTGGATCCCTCGCCGCTTCTACCAAATATCGTGTTAATAACTCCGGCCGGTCGGTCATTTTGTTGTTCGGCATTTCCATCGCTTTTTCCTTGACCGCCTCTCTGTTTTCTCACCGTTATCTCGTATTCATGTTCCGCCTACCCCATCATTCCTATCATTCTCGCTCCTGGGGTGAGCGCTTCAGAATCGACCGCCCGGCCCCGCGATCACGCTTGCTCGTGTTTCATTTAATCGCCTAACCTCCCTTTTTGAATGAGGAGCTCAATCTCTTTTCAACCGCCAGCAATTTTCCGATCATGACCGACTTCTCTCGTGGAAACGGCAGATAAATTGGGGTTCCCGCCTTCAGACGGGTCTTCATTCTTTCGGCTCTTTTTGATAGTTTCCTCGTCATTTAACGGCCGCCAGATTTCAAAGATACGACCTGTTTAATGGGTGAACTTCTTGGCGATATCCTTGTCGATCGGTCGGCCTTTTCCAGCCGACCGCTTTTTGCCATTGCGGGTTGCCCGCCCTATCGTTTCATGAAGCGATCTTCCGTCCGACGCCTCGTGTTTTTCAGCACTTCTTTACGAATATACCTATCCGCCCGACTTCTTATTTCTGAACCGAAGCGAGGTTGATCGAGGGCTAACGATTTCTTGAACTCCTCGCCCTCAGATTGCTTTCATAAGTGCGGCTAGCATAGACGAAAGGTGAGATCGGGTACCGACCGCCTCATTGTTGAACCGAGTGATGAACTCCTCAGAACTCTCATTCCTTCCTCGTGAGAGTTGCATCACCTCAAAGCCGCCTTCATGGTCGCTTACTACAAGTGGCTTAATCGATTCAGAAGAGCGACCAAGTCCTCGAAACATGGATACGGCCCGGGTAGGTTGTTGAACCATCGCCAGCTCCCTCTCGAAAGCCGTCAAGGCCTTACATCAATATCCGGGACACAATGTAGGCTCATCATGGACTGGAAGTGCTGCATGTAGTCCAAAGGGTCGGTCTTCCCAAGTATTTCTGGTGGGTATCTTTTTGCGCCGGTGTCGGGAGGCTATCCAAAATGTCCTAATGAAGGAGAGTTGTATTGCCGCCGGGCGATCTCGAAGGAAGCTCGAGTGTACGCGGAGTCCGATCATCCGCGATTTTTCTAGGGTTTCATACACGGCGGTGATCGGTTGTTAGTCAATTGAATTGTCAGGCGGTCGTCGCACGACGCGATCATCGGCTGGTCGCTGATCGCAGATCTCGCTAATCACCAACTCACCGCTTCCTCTTCTCTTCTGCGCCAGACGGCGTGTGGACGGAGGAGGATCTGCACTTAATCGGTGCTGGAGATTCGGGTTGTATGGTGCGCGAATGTTATCCTCCACGCCACGCTCGCTCTTCGCCCAAGGCTCGAGGCCGCAATGATCGTTAGATTGAAGACTCCGCATGGGAGATGCGTGGTGCGTGCAGCGAATTGCAGTAATCGCAAACCGACACGTTGTATCGCCAGAGCCGCAACAGCAGTATTATGCGGGATTCATCGCCACCGCTTATCTGCGTGGTTCTAGACGCAGTTCTAAGTCGGGCCCCACGGTGGGCGCCAATTGGTTCTCGCGGATTTTGGCTGAACGGTGCTTCCATTGAAATCCATCGCCTTCACCTTCGTGATGAGCGTGACGTGAATATACCCGCAAAACAAGGAAGGCTCGCCGGGGTGACAACCCGATTAGCCTCTCCGACGCCAAGTAAGCTTTTGTAGGAAGGATTGATGAATTCGAGAAACGAATTAGGTTATGATCGATACCTGAATTATGGAGAATAATACCTTATATAATGAAGTAGTAATCGTGTTTAGGTCTTGTTACGATCCGCATGGGAGATCTCCTTCGCTAACGGGCCGGAGTAAGTGGGCTTTGGCCTTGAAGATCTTCGATGAACGGCCGATCGCCCACGGGTCGCCTTGATTGGGTCCGAGTTCTAATGGTCAATTCGACCAAACCCTAATTTATAATAATCCAAAATTAATCACCATCTTAGCATAATCATCACAAATAACTTCAAAATCTACAACCCATAATATTTTCCATGATTCTAAACCAAAACTCAAGAAAAGCTCAAGACTTAAAAGTCGGCTCTTACCTCCATCTTCTCCATTTTTGGATTTTCTTAGCTCATCTTGGAGCCTCTTCATCTTCCACCTTTTTCCTCTTGGAGCATGCTCGAAATCCTCCTTGAAAGGTCACAAAATCGAACTTAGTCGCTGTCTCTCTTTCCCTCCATCGTCAAACCACTCTTCTCTTTCTCTTCTTTCTTTCTTTGTTCTATTCTGTTTTCTAAGTATCGGGCTTCCTTCAAACAACAGACAACCCTTTATATTTATAATGCCATGTCATTTAATGAATGGCCAATGACTTAATTGCCCTTCCTTATAAGCCTACTAACTTAACCCTTTAAGTAAACTTCCAAATTGCCCTTCATTGATCTTCAAACTGACATCTTGTCTGATTATTTCGATCAAGTAAATGAAGCCATTTGATAAGACTTTCTTCTAAAGAAATTTTCTCCTATGTCTTACGAATCCATCACCACAAGAATCGGATCGATTGGAGCTCTATAGCTCAAGATATCTCCAAAATACTGAAGTCTGTTTTTCAGACCCGAGGCTGAACACTACACCTAACTTCCGACCCGTATTTGGAAGTCTTAGATGCTCAATTGTCGATCGGCTTCTTCATAAAATTTGTAGCCTTATGTCTCTAGTTTAATCAGAAACAAGAATCAACTCAATCCGAGCTCTAGCGAGTTCTAGCGACCTATAATACTGAGCACTGTTCGGCCGTTACAACACCAAGACTGAACACCACACTGAACTTCTGACCTATATTTGGAAGTGTTAGAGGCTAAATCATAGCTCGGCTCCTTCATAAAATTTGTAGATATATGTCTCTAGTTTAATTATAAACAAGAATAAACTCAATCCGAGCTCTAGCGAGTTCTAGCGACCTATAATACTGAGTACTGTTCGGCCGTTACAACACCAAGACTGAACACCACACTGAACTTCCGACCTATATTTGGAAGTGTTAGAGGCTAAATTATAGCTCGGCTCCTTCATAAAATTTGTAGATATATGTCTCTAGTTTAATTAGAAACAAGAATCAACTCAATCCGAGCTATAGCGAGCTCTAGAGACCTATAATACTGAACACTCTTTGGCCATTGCAACACCAAGACTGAACACCACACTCAACTTCCGACCTATATTTGGAAGTGTTAGAGGCTAAATCATAGCTCGGCTCCTTCATAACATTTGTAGATATATGTCTCTAGTTTAATTAGAAACAAGAATCAATTCAATCCGAGCTATAGCGAGCTCTAGCGACCTATAATACTGAACACTATTCGGCCATTGCAACACCAAGACTGAACACCACATTGAACTTCCGACCTATATTTGGAAGTGTTAGAGGCTAAATCATAGCTCGGCTCCTTCATAACATTTGTAGATATATGTCTCTAGTTTAATTAGAAACAAGAATCAATTCAATCCGAGCTATAACGAGCTCTAGCGACCTATAATACTGAACACTGTTCGGCCATTGCAACACCAAGACTGAACACCACACTGAACTTCCGACCTATATTTGGAAGTGTTAGAGGCTAAATCATAGCTCGGCTCCTTCATAACATTTGTAGATATATGTCTCTAGTTTAATTAGAAACAAGAATCAATTCAATCCAAGCTCTATAGCTCAAGATATATCCAAAATACCAAACACTGTTCAAACTTTTACAACTAATCGGCTCATTATAATCCGAGCTATCTTTCTCCATTTAATGCAAAAACTGATCTATCTAGCATGGAAAGATAGAAAAATGTCTTAGGAGTCCAACACTTCAAGAATCGGGTCGATCGGATGTCGGACGAAGAAGTTATGGCCAAAACAAGGAAGAGAGGTCGGTCGCCACTCGTGTCGGTCGCCTGCACTGTGTCGGTCTCCGCGCAGACCAAGTCGGTCGCCCGCAAGACCAGGTCGGTCGCCTCGCACCAGGTCGGTCTCCCGACCAGGTCGGTCGCCCGCACCAGGTCGGTCGCCTGCACAGGTCGGTCGGCCTTGCGCCTGCCAGAGGTCGCCGACCACTCTAATCCGAACCTCCAATTTCAAACGCTCATATCTTTTGACTCGAGCTCCAAATGACACGCGGTTTATTTCGTTAGAAAGCTAAGAGATAGCTTTACCATTTTCAAGAAGGACTCACAAGCAAGCTCAGACTCTAAAGGATCAAAAGTTTACACAACGATGACTGATTGATAATTTCTCAACAAGACTAAAACTTGCAAATATCATAACTTTTGATCCAGAGCTCCAAATTTAACAAACTTAGTGTCTATGGAAAGATTAAAGAAAGATCTACAACTTTCATGAAGATCAACAACCCCAATTCCAACTATATAAAGGTCAAAAGTAGCCTCAAAGATCTGTCTCAGGATCCGCCATTTAAACACCCCTGCACTCCAACTCTAGCAACTCACATTAACACCTCCAAAACTAGCTCATACACATCATGGACAAGCTCTACAACTTGTCTACCACTCTCCATAAGACTAAATGATTCTATCCTATCTAAATCAGTCCAGAAATTGCAGTACAACACACATTCTCAAAATTGACCACATGAACACATCATCCGAATTTCATACTAAACAATATTCAAACTTCACAATTTCACATCTTTCACCTCCACATCCACAAATTGCGATATACATCAACAATAGCTCACATTCAAAATTCATCAACTCATCATCCCTACTTAAGTCCTCCATACACAATTCATTAAACACATTCTACGTCACATCGAGCCATTTCTCAAATCATCCATAAGCCACAAAATACAACTTTTGGGAATAAATTTAAAAGCAACCACATATCACACAAAGTCCATGTACAAGGTTCATATACACAACTTATGGCACATTTTCAAATCAATGCAAGGTCATACTTGAACAAGCATGGGCGTAACACAATAAAAGGTTCTTTACAAAGCTTTAGTGGGCATTTCTAGCCCCAATAAATCAAGTCTCAAAATTTGCAATTTCAAAGAAGTTACATAAATAGTAACTATACAGACTTACTTTTTCAATTATAAAGATGTTACCCATAATACAACATACACAAAACCCATTTCACGCTTTAACCCCAAATATCATTTAAAATTTCTCCAATTCACATTACCCAAATAAACATTTAACATCACTAATTCCTCATTTAATAATTATGACGTCCAATTAAAGTTCGGGGTCCAACAAGTGAAAGGTCACGTGTGAGGTAGGATTTGTGCCGGAAGACAAATCGATTGTAAAGGTAACTTGAGCCGGAAATCAAGTGGCATTGTAAAAAGTTCACACTCAACTACAAAGTGCAATAAAGTGGTTGGCAAAATCCTAAGTAGGAGCTTAGGAGGACGTGAGGTCTTAAAGACCGAACCTCTATAAAAACATTGTTTGATCTTCTTCCCTACTCTTTTCATTTAAATTTGATTAAATTGTTTTTGTGTGAATTAACTTCTAATTTTTTTGTAGAAAATTACAAAAAGCTCAAAAATCTATTCAACCCCCCTTCTAGATCGCTTACAATTGGTATCAGAGTAGAAGGATACAGGGATGGCACACAATAACCTAGCGGAAGAAGGTAACACAAACAATCACCCTCCTCTATTTAAAGGTACTAACTATTCTTCTTGAAAAATCCTATGAAGTATCACATTATAAGCGAGGAGTGGAATATGGAAGATTATCATTTTTGGACATCAAGCTCCTTTGAAAGAAAACGGTGAGTTAAAAACAGAGATGGAGTATGACGACAATGACTGGAGGCAAGCCTATATCAATGCGAAGGCTATGAAACTAATATATCAAGCCTCACGGTCGAGGAAAGAAACCTAGTTAATTCTTGTACCAAATATTAAAGAAATGTGGGAAAGACTTCGATCACCCATGAAGGAACCAACCAAGTCCGGGAGACAAAGATCAACATGCTTTTCTATGACTATGAAATGCTTGTCATGAAGGAAGGTGAGTCTATTTCCACTATGCTTGATCGTTTTGCAGAAATCATAAATGGATTAGGCAACCTTGGAAAGCATATGACGGATAGCGAGAAGGTGAAGAAAATTCTTTGCTCACTACCAAAGGAATGGGACTCACAAGTCACCGCCATTATGGAATCCAAGGATCTCAACCATCTGGAATTCAACACCTTGGTGGGATCACTTATCAACTATGAGATCATTCTCAAATCCAGAGGAGGTAGAGGTAAGTCACAAAAGTCAATTGTTTTAAAAGCTAATACTTCTTCTTTTGATGAAAGTGATGAAGAAATAGATGAAGAGGAGGAAGACGAAGAAATAGCAATGTACGCCAGAAATTTGAGAAAATTCAAAAGACTTCTCAAAAATCGTAGGAAGGAATTAAATGGTGGAAGAAATGGAGATAGAAAGAAATTTGCCATTGAAAGAAAATCCAAAGGTTATGACGAAAAGAAAAGAAATGAAGAATGTTGGAGATGTGGAAAAAGGGGACATCTTGCAAGAGAATGCAAAAGCTCATCCTCCACATCAAACTTCCAGAAAAATGACAAATATGACAAAGGAAAAAAGAAGGCTAGCCTAGTAGCCACTTGGAGTGATGATGGGGAAGTATACCAAAGTAATGATGAAAACAACTTGGCACTGATGGCAAAGAGCTCATCAACAAGTGATGATGAAGATGAGGTAACCTTCTTTGATCAAGATCTTAGAGATTCTTTTAATGCTTTACAAATTGATTTTGAAGAAGCTATTGAAATCAACAAAAAATTGAGAAAGAAAATAAGAGAATTGGTAGCTGAAAATAGTGCCTTACATGAGACTATTGACGATTTAGATAGTCCGAAGGAAGATCATTCTGCATGTCTTGTTGAAAAGGAAAATTTTATTTGTGAGCTTGATAGACTTAGAAAGGAATTTTCTTATGTGGTTGGAAAATTTGCGAATGAAAACGAAAAGTTTAAAAAATTGTTATCTTTGCAAAGATATTCGATTTCTAGACAAGGATTGGGATATGACCCTTTTGATAGAGATTGTTCCTTAATTTCAAAATTTACTAAGGATGGAAAAATTGCTCAATGTGCTAGATGCTTGAAAGATGGTCATATAGAACTTGTATGTAAAAGTACTAGGAGATGTGTTAAGGTTAAGAAAATTTGGGTGATTAAAGGCATAACACCACCTAATGTGGTTTATATGGCTAACCAAAATGGACACAAAATGGCTTGGGTACCTATAAGAAGAAAGAATATTGATATTGTAGGTACAAGAAAAGGCTGAAAAACCATCAAGTACTTGGTACATTGATAGTGGATGCTCAAGGCACATGAGTGGAGACAAGAACCTATTTGCAGAAATCAAACCAAAAAATCAAGGTTATGTCACTTTTGGAGACAACAACAAAGGTAAGGTCATTGGTATTGGTAAAGTGGGTAAGGAACTTTTGCCTACCATTGACAATGTTTTGCTTGTTGATGGTTTAAAATATAATTTGTTAAGTGTTTCTCAATTATGTGATATAAATTTTAATGTAGTTTTTGAATCATCACATTGTATAGTTAAGAAGGATGGTCATGTTGCTTTCATTGGTTTGAGACATGGAAATACATACATTGTATATTTGCATGATGATAGTTATTTTATTGAAAAGTGTTTAGTGACATTAGAAGAAAATGCATTTTATGGCATAGAAAATTAGACATGCCCTTGCCTTTAATTTCTAAACTTTCAAAAATGACATTGTGAGAGGTTTGCCTAAAATAAAATTTGTTAAAGATCACTTGTGTGAATCTTGTTTAAAAGGCAAACATATTAGAGAATCTTTCAAACCAAATAAAGAAATTTGCACATCTAGAATTCTTGAACTTGTTCATATGGATTTGATTGGACCATCTCGACATGCTAGTCTTAGTGAAAAATTATATGTCCTTGTGATTGTGGATGATTTTTCTAGATTTACTTGGGTGAGATTTCTTGCCAATAAAAGTGATGCTTTTAACGAATTTACTAAGTGGTGTAAGTTGGTTCAAAACGAGAAAAATTTGTCAATTATTGCTATTAGAACCGATCATAGAGGTGAGTTTGAATGTGAACCATTCGAAAGTCTTTACGACAAATATGGAATGGAGCACAACTTCTCAACACCAAGGACTCCACAACAAAATGGTGTAGTAGAAAGGAAGAATCGCTCTCTTGAAGAAATGAGTAGAACCATGTTAAATGAGTACGATCTTCCTAAATCATTTTGGGCGGAAGCAATCAATACCGCTTGCTATGTCATCAATAGGGTGCATCTACGAAGAGACAAAAATAAGATACCTTACGAGCTTTGAAAAGGTAAGAAACCCAATATTGCTTATTTTCATCCTTTTGGTTGTAAAGTTTTTATTCATAATAATGGAAAGAACAATTTAGGAAAATTCGATTCAAAATCTGATGTTGGTGTGTTTATTGTTTATTCTCAAACTAGTAAGGCTTTTAAAGTTTATAATAATAGGACTAATTGTGTTGAAGAAAGTATTCATGTTAAATTCGATGATATGATTTCATCCCCGAGAAAGGTTTGTTTTGATGATGATGCAGGGAATTCAGAAAATAAGGTTGAAGAAATTGAAACCAAGATTGATGAATTGAAGTTAGATGAAGAAAATCATGTACCCAACATTAAAACATGGGCGAAAGCGAAGAATCATCTTATGGAGCAAGTCATTGGCTGCTTGGATGATGGTTTGAGGACTAGGAGAAATGTCTATGAGCAAATGAGCAATTCAGCCTTTATCTCATTAGTTGAACCCAAGAATATAAAAGAAGCTCTTGAAGATGAGAATTGGCTTCTAGCTATGCAAGAAGAACTTAATCAATTCAAGAGGAATAATGTATATGATTTGGTAGTTCCACCAAAGGACAAGACTATTATTGGAGTCAAGTGGATAAATCGGATTAAATATGATGATAATGGTGAAGCGATTAAAAATAAATCAAGGTTAGTGGCTCAAGGATTTTATCAAGAAGAAGGACTTGATTATAATGAGACATATGCTCCTGTGGCTCGGTTGGAGGCAATTAGATTGCTATGTGCATTTGCATCTCATAAAAGGATCAAATTAAATCAGATGGACGTCAAGAGTGCATTCCTCAATGGATATATTCAAGAGGAAATCTATGTCAAACAACCGCCGGGATTTGAAGATCTTGAACATCCGGATTATGTCTACAAACTCAAGAAGGCACTTTACGAGTTAAAGCAAGCACCTAGAGCGTGGTATGAAAGGTTAAGTACTTTTCTAACTCAACATGGGTATGTTCATGGTAAGATTGATAATACTTTGTTCATTAAACATGTTAATCAAGATATGCTTATTTGTCAAATATATGTTGATGATATTGTGTTTGGTGCCACTAATGAATTTTTGTGCAAAGAATTTAGTGATTTAATGCAAAGTGAATTTGAGATGAGCATGATGGGAGAACTCAAGTTCTTTCTTAGATTGCAAATCAAGAAACTGAAAGATGGCATCTTCATTCACCAATCTAAGTATACCAAGGAGCTTCTCAAGAAGTTCAAAATGGAAGGATGCAAAGTGGCAGCAACACCAATGACAACAAATGTGGTCTTGGAGAAACAATAACATGAAGAAGATGTTGATCAAAACTCTATAGAGGTATGATCGATCTCTTATATTTAATCGCCTGCACTGATATTATGTTTGCTACATGTCTTTGTGCTAGATTTCAATCTTGTCCTAAAATCTCTCATTTGAGTGCTTGCAAAGAATTTTAGATATTTGAGTAGAACTGCCAATCATGGCTTATGGTATCCTACTTGTAATCATTTGATCTATATGCTTTTAGTGATGCTGATCATGGTGGATGTAGGATCGATGAAAAAGAACTAGTGGCTTGTGTCATTTCTTAGGATCATCTTTGATATCTTAGGCTAGTAAAAAGCAAGTTAGTGTAGCTATTTCAACTGCTGAATCTGAATATGTAGCAGCTGGGAGTGCATGTGCCCAAGTTCTTTGAATTAAGCATCAATTACTTGACTATAGTAGTGTGGTCAAAAATATTCCTATTTATTGTGACAATACCAGTGCAATTTGTTTGAGTAAAAATCCAATTCTGCATAGTAGAACAAAACATATAGAAATTAGACATCATTTTATCCGTGACCATTGTTTAAAAGGTGACATTTTCTTGAAGCATGTATCTTCTAGTGATCAATTAGCTGACATTTTTACTAAACCTCTTAAAGAAGATGTGTTTGTGAATATTAAATTTAAACTAGGCATGTGTTATTTAAACTCTTTTGGTTGAATTTGTTACATTCATTAACATATCAAATGGTCAAATTTTGAGGCAAATGTGCAATTACATCTGAAGATTCCATCATCATGACTTACACTTAGGCTGAAATGTGATTGAATTGGAGTTCTAGTCGACTAATGGGTGTCTAAGTCGACTAATTGGTGACATGACTGGTAATAAGTCGACTTATGAGGAAACAAGTCGACCTATGATTTACACAGCCTTTAGAAAATGAAGAATTTTCAGGATAAGTCGACTTCTAAAGATCGATAAGTCGACTTATTAAGGTCAATAAGTCGACTTATAAAGGTAACAAGTTGACTTATTAAGGTCGATAAGTCGACTTATGCAGGTAACAAGTTGACTTATGTCTACACGGAGGCTTTAAAATTCTTTTCCCCTTTTCTTATCCGCAGACCTATTCTCTTAAAATCTCCGAAATTTCTCTCTTCCAAGTCGACTTCCTTCTTCAATCTCTTCAAATCTTCCTTACCCATCTATTTTCGACCTCCATTATCACAAAACCCCCTCTTTTTAGCTTCAAATCAACCTTCTTTTTCAAAAACTCCTCTCTCGCCTTTCTCCAAAACCCTAACCTCGATTTTTCCTCTTCTCTACAAATCCATGGCTCTCTAAAATCTTCAAGGAAAGGGAAAGAACCAGCCCTCCACAAGGTCCCCATGTTCACTATGGACCACGCGTTCGTGAGTCTTCCTCGAGAGGAGATGCTTCAAGAGAAGAAGATGTGGTTGAACCTAGGTTTGTGTCAAAGAAAGCACAAACTCTATATTACAAGGTGCTACAAAATGAGGTATTGATTCCTTCTATGAGATTTGACTGGGGTGAACTAGACCATAGTGAGTTTACTGATGTGTTTGCTGATATTACAAATCTTGGACTGCGAGAGTTTTTAGGATTTCAGGATGATATTTATGAAGATGTGGTTTGGGAGTTCTATGCTAATCTCTTTGTGATCGCGAAGAATGTTGAGGATGGAGTTATTATGAAATCCAAAATTAACGAAAGAAATTTCTTTGTGTGAATCAAATTTGTGTTCTCTATTTCATTTGCCTAGAGGAGGAGTAGGGCTAGAGCATCTTTTACCGACTTTGAAATTTTGAGGAATGTCAAGGTGATATCGATGAGGAAACCAAGAGAATTTCTACTATATCGAGAAAAAGGGCTGATCTCTTTCGATCGGTTATGTTCGATCATTCCCCTCCCTTTCAAGCTATGGATCCGCCTTTAAATTATAGGTTATTACATTATGCAATTAATGAGGTTGTTTACCCAAAGAAGGCTAGTAATAATCAGACACTTCATTGGATAAGGAGATTCTTTGGAATATAGAAGAAGGAAAATCAATTATGCGAGCTTGATTATTCAAATGATGAGGAAAAATGCTAGTTTATTACGAGGACAGCTGAAAGGGAAACAAGTCCAGCATAAAGGAATGCCTTATTCTGCTTTGATAACCTATCTCTCTCAGTTCCAAAGGTGTGATCTGGATTCCTATGCTCATCTTCCTTATCCTCAGAGTTGGAGATTTACTCCTTATAACTTGAGAAGTATGAAGTCGGTGAAACCGTGAAAAAGGTCATTCTACTCTTATCATGTTGAGAAGCTTGGTCTGACTTTAGAAGATGAGCAAGTACCTCCGAGGCAACGATCTAAAAGGGCAGCGGATCGTCCGAGTAGCTCTCGGCCCAGTAATGTGAGATGGAGTGAAGTATCTCACGAGGAGCTAAATGAAATCAACGAGTAATTGGATGACCTCAATGATCATGTTGATAGTATTAAGAGTATATTTGGTGGGTTGGTGAAGAAGGTTGATGCTCAACACCGTATGTTGAAGAAGATTTTCAAGAAGTTAGGTTATAGACATGATGATTCTTCATCCTGATGTGTATTGACCTTTGCCTCGACCCACATTTACTCTTATGATTTTTCGGTGTCAGGGTGCTTGTTGTGTTGGATTGATTATATTCGTAATGACTATTGTCTTTATGATCGATGTCATGCTTTGCTTATAAATTTCATTTGAGACCTTTGTTCATCTTGATTTTTGATTATGATAAAAAGGGGGAGTAATATTGGAAATTGATGTTTGATTAAGGGGGAGTATGAGTATATGTGTTTGATTTGAGACTTTAATTTGCAACATTTTTTATTTCTATTAAAATTCCTTGGTTTATTAATTAAGGGGGAGACAAACTAACCATCAAGACAAGGGATTAAAAACCTTGATCAAGTTTCATGTTTTTCAAATTTCTTTCAATTTCTAAATATTTTGTCATTATCAAAAAGGGGGAGATTGTTGGACCAATGGTGGTTGACAAATTAAATCTCTTTATGTTTTGATAATAATAAAATATTTAGAATTAGTTAAGAAATTATTTCAGGAATTTTGATATTATTATTCAATGAAAGAATTGTGCAAATTAAGATGGGCAAGTGATTAATCATTGAAGAATCAAGATGGGAGTTTCCTTATAAGTGAAAGAGGCTTAAATAATGAGAATTATAGAGGATTTGGTTGGATGTTACCGTTGAAGGACCACAAGTCGACTTGCACAGCATAAATCGACTTATACATCAAGATCCGAATAGCATAAGTCGACTAATATCTGAAGATATGTTAACACAAGTCAACTAATAGTACATAAGTCGATTTATCGAGGACCACAAGTCGACTTATACATCACAAGTCGACTTATAGAAGAGCGGATATGCAATTTTACGTAAAATATTGTCTCAAGTCGACTTATACATGACGACAAGTTGACTTATGGGTACAACAAATTAATTCCAACGATCCAATTAGCCATAAATGGAAAGGAGATTGTTAAGGAACGGCTATAACAATCATGCAACGGCTAGAATGAGTTCCAATAGCTATTTTTCTTCTAGTATAAAGAGTGGATGATTGATGAAGAGATTATAGAAGTTCTACAAGCCAAAATAGTCTTCTATTGCTCCAAAATTGCTCATTACTGTTCTTATTTTGTTACACAATTGTATTGAGCACTTGTTCTTCAATCTTTATCTTATTTCTCTTACAATTTGAGTGACTAGTGAAAGGTCACGCAGAGGTAGGATTTGTATCTCAAGACAAATCGATTGTAAAGGTAAATGAGCGGAAATCAAGTGGCATTGTAAAAAGTTCACACTCAACTACAAAGTGTCCAATAAAGTGGTTGACAAAATCCTAAGTGGGAGCTTAGGTAGAGGACGTAGGTCTTAGCATCGAACCTCTATAAAAACAGTGTTTGATCTTCTTCCCTATTCTTTTTATTTAAATTTGTTTAAATTGTTTTTGTGTTAATTAACTTCTGATTTTGTTGTAGAAAATTACAAAAAGCTCAAAGATCTATTCAACCCCCCTTCTAGATCACTTACACAAGTTTCATGAAGGGAGCAAAAGTCAATTCAATCATTTAGAGAGGTAAAACCACTATCAAAGTTACTACCTGTAAGAATTCAATAAAACAGTAACTCAATTTGGATGAATAGTAACTGTCATCTTCTCAACCTCATAACTTCTTCATCCTAAGTCCAAATTTGACCAATTATACATCATTGGAAAGCTCTAAACAAGTACTACATTCTTCAAGAAGACCACCCAAACTAATTCAAGCTTTAAAGTGTTCTAAAACTCAAGTGAAGTTGCTTTCCAATTTTAGGAAAAATTGGACAGCACCTCCCCTATTATGTAACTAACCAAATCTTCAATTCAATTCATCCCAACTCAAATACCTGCATAAGAAAACTCAATATCCAGTATAAGCAACACACTCCTAGGCTTCTAAACATTTCTCAAACCATTAGGCAATCTCACTCTTAAGAATCTACTCATTTCCAATATATAAAGTAACATAATCCCATTCATTCTTTTTGGCATTCTTAACCATACAATAATACATTCTTAGAAAACATTAATAAGATACATTTAAACTCCGAAACCCTTATATTTACATGAAAACAATTCAATACAAAGTTTCAAAGGGAATTTAGCCCGATTACATCCAGAATAGCAAAAGTGAAAGTACAGAGAACAAGCTAATGCTTTGATTTCTCAAAACATGACTTTAAAAACAAAACGCATCGGAGTTGCCTCAATCCTGATGCGGTGACTCGGTTTCTCGCTCGACACTTGTGGAGGGAAATGGGGGGTGAGCTCGACAGCTCCGTGGGTAATTGTTGGACCCCGTCTCCGAGGCACAACATTCAGACCCCACAAGCACACATAAGCATAGAAGACCCATAACTCACCACAATAGGGGAAACTTGTAATAGAAAAGTTGGATAGGCTTTTTTAAGAAAATATGTTCCTTATGCTCTCACGATTCTAACGCCACTGAAAACGCTCAATTCAGATCAGAAATGAAAAAGTTATAACCAAAATAGTTAAAACTGAACACTTTACTGACTTCGCGTCAAAATTGGAAAACCTTAGAGGCTAGCTTACTGTTCAGTTTCTTCATAAAACTTGTAGGTTTAGGTCTCTAGTTTAATTTAAAATAAGAATCGCCTCAATCGGAGCTCTATAGCTCAAGATATTCTAAAATTAGTGAAGTATATTTAGACTTTGACAACCGATCGCCGCACTTTGTTTCAAACCACCTTTTCAAATTAAAAGTAATACTGACCAATCAGGTATAAAAAGATAGAAAATTTTCTTATGAATCCAACGCTCAAAATCGCTAAATCGGAGGTTTGTATAAAAAGTTATGGCCAAAAGAAGGAAGAGAGGTCAAAAACACAAAATCGCATTTATGACGCCAAGACAGACGCATAAAATCGCTCTGTGATGACGTCAGCACAGACGCAAAAATTCGTCTGTGATGATGTCAGCACAGACGCAAAAATTCGTCTGTGATGACGTCATCACAGACGAAAAAATGAAGCCTAACTTCGTTTGAGCCCTATTCCAGAACATCCCCACTATGAAGATGCATAACTTTTCACTCAGATGTCCAAAATTTACAAACTTTATACCGTTGGAAAGATAAAAGAAATATATACAACTTTCCAGAAGGAAATTTTGGCAAAATTTATCTTTAACAATCCCAAAATTGCCCCTATATTCAGAGGATCAGACTTTCGTTCCTGCACCAACACTGCACCTAAATCTTAACTTCATGACAATATTCGAGACTCTTAGACACAGAATTGAAATTCGATGTCTTCTTACAAAATGTAGCCATATATCTCTAGTTTAATCCAAAACAAGAATCGTCTAGTTTGGATTACTAGAAAAGACGTTATGGCTAAAATACTGAAGCATATTCAGTGAACATTTTCCAGATCACTACCAATCTTATCTCTAAATCTTTCCTTATCACCACTCATAAACCTTTGCAACTTCCAGCAAGCTATCCCAAGACAAAACCCAACAACAAATTAATGATCAAAGACTCATACATGTACCCTTTTTAAAGGCAAGCACAAATCGCAGATAACAAATTCATATGAAGAAGAGAGTACTAGAGCTCTCATCTCTTTATCAATCATTCAAGAGCTCAATTATAGCTTTAGTTACATATCAGCATATTCATCATATCCATCGTGAATCAAGTACCAAAATACAATATATGAGATGCTCAATGCTTAATATGCTTATAAAGCCATTCCGAAAGCTAATTACTAACTTAATACAAAAGTGTCTAAAGTTTCTTGGAGTTATGCCCGATGCCTTGCAAAGTTCCGCGCTCAACTAGAATTTGCACCTGAGGAGGGAGAATGGGGTGAGCAAACACGGCTCAGTGGCTAACACCTCTATAGCCATCAAGTAATGAGCCACACAACACATAAAGAATTCAAAACATTTTCAGTCTATCATATAAAGCACAAATGACTCAACTTCATCACATAAATCATCAATTAGCCAAAATCATCACATAAAGCATCACATTAGATCTTTTATCAAGTAAAACAAGTAATATGCATCATTTACTCAAAAATGATGATATGCACACAATTGGCTCGAGAGTTCCATAAACACAACGAATAAACCGAAGTTTATCGTAAAAACAACGAGTCTATTTTCTGGATCTCGTGGCCACAAGTTGCCGCCGGAGAAGGCTAGGGTCAATGTGCACGTGACTATCGAAATAGGTTCTCTCTATCCAATCACAACTCATTTATGCTCACATATTCAAGCACAAGAATAACATTTCGTAGCTTCTTTCATACTTTCAATCATCATAGTTTCACACTTTACATTCAAATCAAAGGAAATACCACTTTCAATATGCACATAATTATCAAAGATAGCACACATGGGGCATTTGCCCATTACACAACAACTATAAAATGTTACCCACCTATCGTCGGTATTCAATTCAAGATTGCCCTTCCTCCTTGTCGTGAGTGGAGTTCTCTTGATTTCCTTCAATCAAAACATACCCATTCACTATTTATATTCTAAAGGAAAGCATAACATTCATAAAAATCAAGCAAAATAAAGTATACTTTAAACCTAACCTACCCATAAGATATTTAAGCTAGAGTCACCATAACCTTAGCTTAAAATTCCATAAAATCCATAGATCTCACATTTCTCTCTATCTTTCTTCAAACCTTACACAAACCCTAACTTCCATTTCATCCAATTTTCGAATCTAACATAAACAAAGATGGAACTAACCTCTAGTAAATCGATTCTCTTCCTTTTTTCCTCTCCTTTCTTCCTCCCTTCAAGCCTCCTATGGGTCTCCTTCCTCTCTGGCCGAAACCCTCTTGCTTCCTTGCTCACGATTTGCTCTCTTCTTTTCTTTGGTGACTTACTTACACTTTGCTCCTCTCCTTCTCTTCTCTTCATTCCTTTATATTTCCACTTAAAACCTACCTCAAAACTACATAGTTTTGATCTCTCCTCTAACTTTCAAAGCTTTTGGGCTCTCCTCCTCCTCACAAGCCCACTCTACCCTAATCCACTTATCTTCTAAAGCCCATACTTTCCAATGTTAGGTCCAACCCTTCATTTTAATTCCCAACTTCTAATTTCCAAACCCAACATAAAATATATATATAAACACATAATTAAAGCAATCAAGGCAAAATAAAATAATTAACTAATAAATCTATAAATCAATAAATAAATAATAAAAAAAATTTGGGCCCAATAAAGAATAGCTTAATAAAAGAGAATATAAGCAAAACCATTATACATTCTTTCATTTTCAAAGCAATATCACATTAAGGAAAACATTTACAATTTTCAAATCCTTTTGTAGATTTTATCACATCAAACAATTTACAAATATAACACATCACAAATCAATCTCACATTTCAAAAAATCACAAACAAGGTGGTTCGGATGGATCCGAACGAACGTACATTCATGAGCTGTCATGTGTAGTCATGATGATAGGAGTCCCTTAGGAACTCCAATGCCACTAGTGTTGTTGGACCCCGATCTTTTAGTGAAAATTGAAAATATGAAAATAAAAATTTGATAAGATTTTTTTGTATATGAATAGAGTTATAGATATTTTTGCCTTAAGGAAATTGATGAGAAAAGATTTGTTTGATTTGATAACTTTGGGTTTCAAATAGATTTTATTTGGGTTATGAAAGTTCAAGTGGATGAGTGGATTGAAATGGAAGTTGAAATCAAGAATTAGAAAGTGAAAGTGTAAAATTTTGAAGAAATTAGAAAGTAAAGACAATTTGTTTGGTTATGCATGTGGTGTTTTAAGTTAGATTATTGTAAGAATAAGATTTCAGTCATATGTGGAGAATGGTGGAGTTTTGTATCTTTTGTACTTGGACTTGAATACTGATGTTGTAATATGGCTTGGAATGCCATTTAATTTTATAAACATTTATCTTATGATGTTAATGAGACATGGATTTATATATGGATATGAAAGATCAATTGTGTAAGAATATCAATTGTGTATAGATTTGTGTGTTTTGTGTTTGAGAGGAATTAGTTGAAGAGTTTGTGGTGATGTGTTGATATGTGAAGTTGATGTGTTGGAATGGTGTTAGAAACTTCAATGGCAAATCTGTACTGATCTAGATATATTTGGCCAAAGTGGTCTTAATGAAAGTTGTAGTTCATGTTTCCAGATTTCTAACGCCATAAAGTATGCAATTTTTTGATATCGGGGAAAGAAGTTATGATAAATTGAAGTTTGAATATTGCTTAGGTGATTGCTAAACTACGTAAACTTTGATTGAAAAATTGACTTATCTAGAGGGTGAAGTTACTTTGGAGTTCTTTATGAACATTATAGAGGTGGTTTTATCTTTCCATTGATATAAAGCATGAAAATATTGGACAAGAGAGTAGAAAGAGTGATCTTGGTATGAGTTATGATAAGGAAAGATTTGGAGACAAGATTGGTAGTGATCTGAAAATGTTCACCGAATATGCTTCAAGATTTTAACCATAACGTTTTCTATAGTAATCCAAACGAGATGATTCTTGATTTGGATTAAACTAGAGATATATGGCTACATTTTGTAAGAAGACATTGAATTTCAATTATATGCCTAAGAGTCTCAAATAGTATCATGAAGTTAAGAATTGGGTGCAGTGTTGGTGCAGGAATGAAAGTCTTATCTTCTGACTTTAGGGGCAATTTTGGGATTGATAAAGATAGATTTTGGCAAAAGTTCCTTCTGGAAAGTTGTAGATTTTTCTCTTATCTTTCTAACGAATTAAACCGTGTCTAATTTGGAGTTTTGAATAGAAAGTTATGATCTTTCTAAGTGGGGATGTTCGGAGAAAGGTCGAACGAAGTTAGTCTTCTTTTTTGTTCAGGATGACGTCATCATGCATTTAATTTTTTGCTCTGTGCTGACGTCATCAAAGATGAATTTTTATGCTGTTTGACGTCATCACAGCATTTAATTTTGCGTCTGTGTTGACGTCATCATGCATTTACATATTCCTCTGTCGACATCATCGCCTCGCTTTTGTATTTTTGACCCTCTTCCTTCTTTTGGCCATAACTTTTTGTGTAGACCTCCGATTGAGTCGATCTTTGAAGCATTGGATTCCTATGACATTTTTCTATCTTTTCATACTATATAGATCAGTTTTGGCATTAAACGGAAAAAGATCGACCCGATCAAAGTGAACTAATTGGTTATAAAAGTTTGAACAGTGTTTAGTATTTTCGAGATATCTCGATCGGTAGAATTCCGATTGATTTGATTCTTTTTGAAAATGAAAATAGAGACATGGGGATAAAAATGTTATGAAGGAGCCGATCAACAATGTAGCCTCTAAGACTTCCAAATTGGGGTCGGAAGTTAGGTGTAGTGTTCAGCCTCGGGTCTGAAGAACAGACTTCAGTATTTTGAAGATATCTTGAGCTATAGAGCTCGGATCGATCTGATTCTTGAAGCATTGGATTCACAAGACATAGAGGAACATTTCTCTAGAAGAAAGTTTTGTCAAATGGCTTCATTTACCTGATCGAAATAATCATACAAGATGTCAGTTTTAAAGACAAATGGAGGGGCAATTTTGGAAGTTTACTTAAAGGGTTAAGTTTATAGGCTTAAATGGAGGGGCTTATGGGTCATTCCTCATTCATTAAATGTCCTGGCACTATAAAAGCAAGTGTGCTGTAGTTTTATCAAAGGAAGCACGACATTTGAACAAAGAAAAGAACATAAGAGAGAAGAGAGAAGGGAGAGCAAGCTTCGGTGGAGAAAAAGGGGAGAAAGCTAGGGCTCGATTTTTCTAGCACTTGAAGAGTGATTTTGATGTCATTCTAAGAGAGAGAAAGGTGGAGGATGAAGAGAGCTTCATCTTGAACCAAGAAAATCCGAAAATGGAGGAGAAATAAGGTCAGAGCAGTTTTTAAGATTTGAGTTTCTTTTGAAGTTTTGGTTTAGAATCATGAAAAATGGAATGAGTTTGTGGAGTATGAAGTTAATTTTGTTGATTTCTAAGTATTATGGGTTTAATTTGGATGGAAATTAATTAGGTTTATGCCCAAATTTGGAATTTAGGATTTTAGAAATTTGTGATTTAGAAAGTCAATATATGAGGGATTAGTGTTTCTAAGTTCAATTTGAGGATTAAGTTAATTATGATATTGAATTTGGGTGAAATTGCTTTAGGTGAAGTTATATTGGAAGAAAGAAGGAACCAATGGACAAATTGGAGCTAGGAACAACTTTCTAGCATCGAATCGAAAGGGTAATGTGTTTATAATTTGAATTTATAAGCCATTACTACTTTCTTTAAATAAAGAGATTTTCTGATTTCAATTGCATCATAAATGTTGCATCATTGTATGAATGATTTGAAAATCATTTTGATTCAATACATAGACTTTGAATGAATTGCAACATACATTGTGTTATGCCTCGAAAGATTACATGACATTTCAGATATTCGAAAAGATCATGCGATAAATGATTTTGAGCATGATATGTGCTTTGTATGGGCGAGAGGAACGTTGTGTTAGTCACGCACGCCGACGTCTAGACTTATCCCACCGCTTTGAGGCTTACGAGATCCGAAAAATAGACTCGTCGTGTTTACTGATAAACTTGGCTTCCGTCATGTTTATGGAACTCTCGAGCCTGTGGTTGTGCATTGCATATGTGAATTGCCATTGCATCTATGAATTGCCGAGTCGATGCATTCATGTTTTATAAGTTTATGGGTTTATGGCTGAAAGCCTAAAATCATATGTTTTGCAAATGGCGATTTTCTACAACGAAAAAGTACTTTTGAAAATGTGCTTTACGGATTTTAAAGAAATATTTTCCAAGACCGTAAAAGAAAAAGAATTTCAAGGATTTTGCTTATATATATTCGTTATAAACTGTTACCCATTGTGTCAGAAGCTCACCCCCTTCATTCCCATCCACAGTGATGAGAAGAAGATCGGGTGAAAGAAAGTGAAGATTTCGCTACATGTGTTTTATTGTATTATTGTTAAGTGAGATGGTCACGAGAAGTCTGGAATTGTTGTGGTATTGTGTACTTTGGTTTAGGGTTATGGGTAATGTATAAGGCTTGAAAATGCCACTATGATTTGTATAAAGCTTTGATTTATGAAATAGTGTATAAATCGTAATTGTATTTATGAGGTTTGATGAGGCTATTGAGTTATGGTATTGCACATGGATATGTTATATAACTTGTGTATGTCCAACCGAGATATAAGCATGATTTGTATATGGAGAAATGTGAATGAACGGGTATTGGACGTTGGATAGTGCGATTGTATGTGAATGTTATTGATTGAGGATATTGAAGTCACTTGTAAGAGATGGAATGAAAATGAAAGAAAGAAAGAAAGAAAAAAATGTACACGGATTGATTAGTTTTGACCGATAGTCTTAAGGTTTCCAACGCAAAAGCGCCTTTTGATACTTGTTCACGAATGTCGGCCCGCTTGCCACGATCGTAAATTGGTTTCGATTCGATTTGCTTCGATCTGCTAATGATTTGTTGAGCTTTGATCCAAGTTTGCTTCAGATCCGATTTGATTTCGCTTATGTTTCGCTTCCTTGCTTTGATTAGATTCATATTGGTTCAGATTCGATTCGCTTTCTGTTTTCGGGTTGGGCGTCGGTCTCGGATCGATCCCAACAAGTGTAGCACCCTCACTGTAGGTACACCCGGACGCCTGTAGGTCATTCCTAGACATATCCTTGTTAGAGTAGTGCCCTAAAGGCAATCCCTTTAGCGCATTTTGTTCATAGTCATGTACAGACGCTATGAATAAATAAAGCAAAGGCATTTTCATTTATTTGATATTCATTTTATTATGAATTGATAGTGATCTTTAATCAAATTTATGAAGTCCATGATATATGACATAGCATGAAGGAAATTATGATGTGATCATACCAATGAGATTCCTATCATGTGCAATTATGTCAAGATTCAAATTATCCTTAGTCATAGGATTAACGAGATCGACATCGTTAATCCGGATAGACTAACACATGTCAAATTCCTTGATTGATCAAGCAAGGATCTCGCATAACCGTAAATATTGAGATATTTAGATTTGACACGTGATGCTTACTAGTGGTAGTAAGTACATTGATGACCTCGCCATGAGATCATCACATGGATGTACTATTCAAATGTCAGTGATAATCTAATCATAGCAATGGTGCAAGTATCCTTAGACTTGAGGTACTCAAGGATATCTTGCAAATCGATTACGTATTTTGACTCCATTCCTTCTCAGCCTTTCAGAGGTCGCCATAGGGTGGTGATTGGGTATACTGAGGTATTCAAGGTAATTGAGTAGCCAATAGAGGATTCACCACTTCGTGATAGCGAAGAGATACCCATGGCCTCTTATCGTGATCATTACTTTGAAGTCTCCGCGCCGGAAGCATACATATGTCATGAAGATGGTCTTCATGGACATATAAAGTAATGAGTCCTAGGGCGAGATCTTATTACACTTGACTAGATTTGATTTAATCAGTCTAGTAAGAGTTGACATTGCCCATACTCAAACCAAGTGGGGTATAGCATGGTGAAAGGACTAATTGCACAAGAATTGTCATGGAAGGGTTCGTGATATGGTTTCATTAGTCAAACCAATTACTTTCCCATCGATTGGGGTCATGATGTGTCGCTAGATACCGCTCATGACTTGCTCGGATTAAGTGTTAATCTAAGGCCAACATAACCGGAACCTAATGGTCACACGATAAGAGTGACTCGGAGAATCAGAAATAGTTTCGACGGAGATCCGATATCTGGAGAGCAATAGGATTAAATGGATCCCGATGAGATTGGGATATGTCCCGATGAGATCGCGACATCGACATCGGGCTGAAAAGGGTCTCCGCGATTTTTCACGGCGGGCCTCGCAGGCCAGTAGAGGACCAATTCCCGCTTGACTGACCACTTCAGCAATTATATATATTAATTAATTGATTAAATAATTAATTAATATATATATTTATATGTGTTTACGTGGAGGAGAGGAGGAGAGGCTTGAAGCTTCCTTATATGCTTAGTCACCTAAGCATTTAATGCATAAAGACAAAACCAATAAAGAGGAAGGTGATGAGGCTCAGATGATGATATAAAAGGCTTAAAATGAGTTTTAAACCTTAAGCTTGAGAAGCATCATCGTGGAAACAAGAGGAAGCAAGGGTTTTGGTGAAAACCTAAGTTCTCCATCTTCTCAACGAGTCCTTCATCTCCTCCAAGTGGGTTTTGTCATCTCCTCCATTAATCCTAGCTCTCCAAGAACAAGGTTAGTGCTAGCACACTCCTTATCTTGTTCTAGCTATTCCCGGGTCAAAAGAGTTTGTCCCGTTAGGGTTTTCCGACCTCTGCGTGGATACCGTTAGAGACGGTCTCCTTGGTCGTTATGGTTTGATTGTATATACATACACATGGATCCTGGCTGGAATGTCCCGGACTTAAAAATTTTAATTCCGCACCCTGGGCATGTGATGCCCACCGGGATTTTCCTACAGTGGTATCGAGCCACTTGTGTTGTATAAACAATCAAAATGATAACTAGGTCGGAATTCCTTAGTGAATTGAGCTGTGTTGCATGCTACTTTTGTGCAATTTCGAATCTGTATAGAATTGGGGTTTTGAAATTTTCTGCCATAGACTTGCTCATAAGATGTTGCTGAATGTGTCTATGAAAGGAAAATTTTATCGATGCCGATTGATAAGGTTTTGCTGATTTAATTCCCTAAGTTTCGGATGCTGTCTTGTTGAACGTTTCTGAAACAGCTATGCTTGTAAATTCGAGAATAAATTCTAGAAAATCGTTTTTCGGATTGGTTTTCACCGACACGTCCCTAAGATGTTTGTGAATGTCTCTGTGGATGGAAAAATGTTTTCAAGGTGATTTACTATTTATTTCCGAATTTCTTGTATGCTGCTGGGAATGTCTGTGCTGAAGAACACAGATTCTGGTTTGGCTAGATTGCTGAGGTTCAATGAGTCTTTGTTGGAAATAAATCCTGAAAAATTCATGGAGCATGTTGGGAACATGTTTTAACCTCTGTAATTTTCTCAGCATTTATTGAAAATGTTTCAATGATCATTTTGAGAAAATGCATAGCTTGGCAGTTTTGAGAAACATGCTGGGGCTGTTTTGTTTGGAATGATTGGTTGTGTTATTCTCTTTTCCAATGCCTTGAATCATTTTTATAGTGAGTAAAATGTGTTATGTTGATGTGGTATGCATGCCAAGGTGAGATTCTTGAATTTAGGGTTTCCAATAATTTTAGGATGTCGAATAGGTCACTTTAGAGTCTCGTTAGCTTATTCCGTTATCTTAGTTATTTTGGCCGCAATTTGTGTGACAAGTGCGAAGTAATTTTGATAACGTGTAACCTACCTAGAGATCCTTAGCATGATTATTTGGTGTCCTTGAATTATGTGGAAATCAAAATGATTAATAGTTGATTAATCGGTTTCAAGTTTTCAAATATAGTTTGACTATATGGCATGCATGATTTGATGAAAAGTTTCATTAGCACATCAATATAATGTTTTATATACTTGGTATATTGGTTTTGTGAATTGGGACTGCACGAATTGAGAATTAGCCAACTAAAAAGCAAGTTTAGCTCATTCCAATGATCGACTTGCTCCAATGATCGGAGAGATATTCCAATGACTAGAATTGCTCCAATGATCGAAAGAAGATATTCCAATGACCAGATTTGTTCCAATCGATCGAAGAAGGGTTCCAATGACTAGAACATGTCCCAATGACCGAACGTACAGAACCCTTCCAATGACTAGAACATGTTCCAAATGATCGAACGCAGACAGAGCTATAATCGATCAGAGCGAAGGTTCCAAATGATCCAACATGTTCCAAATGACCGTAACTTGCTCCAATGACTATAAACACATTCTTTGAGGGATGATGGATGATTTTAGGTATAAATTCAATATGATTGATACAATGCCCTAAATCAGTCCATATAGTCAAGATGACTATGATCCTCGATGAGATTAATTTGATGAGACCTAAAATCCTCAATTTAAATATGAAAACTAACGCCCATTAATATGGTAAGAACCGTAGTTCTTATAGGTTGGGTTGTTGAGCTAACCTCAAGCTCACTCTATACGGATATGTTCGAACCATGAAAATATGATTTTCGATTAATGGGTCGGTTTTCCTGTAAGCGTTGATTTGTTGAGCTAACCTCGCGTCAACGTGGACAGAGGCGAAATTGGGTAGGTACATCGATGTATACGCATCAAGTGTTGATAACCCAATGTATGTGCATACATCAACCGTTGATAGCACTGAGTTTATAGTTGCATTCGAGATGCAATTGGTATGACCGATATCTACCGATTGACCTAAGGTGATTTGTTGAGCTAACCTCAAGGTCATTCTTAGCAATGTCGGATATCGACCCACCAGACATTGTGCCATTTTGTTTCTTGGATTCATGATGAGGGTTATGGATTCTATTGAAACTAGTGGGAGCCATATGTATGTCATTTAAGTCCTTATGATCATACATTTAATTCTATTCTAACTTCCTTTCTCTCTATGTTTAGTTGATTCAAGATGTCGACTAGTGAATCTACGCCACTAATGGATACAAACAAATTAATCGACCGAATTTTCGATCGTCAGTTTGAAATCGAGAATTGTTCTCGATCCAAGATCTTGATACATCCTTGATTTTCCGCTTCACGATCCACTACACGAAGGAGCTTCATGATGATCGAAGGCATATCGTAGCATCTCAAAGACAAAGTGACATAGCTACATGCATTATGCTTGCATCGATGTCACCGAGCTATGAAGCGAAAGACGAGTCTATGGATGCTCACGATAGTGTATCATCTACGAGTTGTTTGATGAGCAAGCTCGGTCCGAACGGTTCGAGACCTCAAGATTGCTCTTACAACGAAGATGACTCTCGGTTCATCTCGCAGGCAATATGCATTGAAGATGAATGGCTATATTGAGAGGTTGGCGCCTTAGTTTTCAGGATGGATTCGTAGTTAAGTATAGATTGATTCTTGCTGGCTTATCGATAGTTATTCACGCCAGGTTGAACCATCGGATGAACCAAATATCCTCCACAATTCCCGAAATGATCAACATGCTCAAGACGGCAGTAACAAGTCATCAGCAAGATAGCAAGGCGTTGTTATTGGTGGATTCTTCTTCCTCCGCCTCAAGAAAAGGAAACAAGAAGAAAAGGCTCGTGTCAAAGGAAGTGCGTGAAAGGCAAGAAGAAGACCAAAGATATCGCACCAAAAGGTACCGCTTCCATCATGGGTAAAGACCGGTCATTGGAGGCGAATCGAAAGTCTATCTGAACAATCGAAGCGTAAGAAGGCATCGATGCCTCGACTTCTTCAGGTATGTTTGTCATTGAGGTTAATACTGTTTCTGATCATAACATATGGGTATTAGATACCGGTTGTGGCTCACACATATGCAATGATATGCAGGGCCTCAGGGACAGTAGGCAGCTCATAAAGGGAGAAATGGACCTGCGTGTTGGCAATGGAGCAAGAGTTGTTGCATTAGCCGTAGGAACTTATGTTTTGACACTCCCCAGTGGGCTTGTACTTAACTTGGATGATTGTTATTTTGCACCTGCAGTTAACAAAGAACATATTAGTCTGCTTCTTGTTTAAATAGAATGGTTTCCATTTGTCTTTTGGTAACAATGGTTGTTCTATTAGCTCAAATGGAATGCTTTATGGTACCGGGTACATTATGCAATGGAATATACATATTAGATATGTCACATCCTTATGAATGTCAATGACGCTAAAAGACATAAAAGAGATAATTTAAAATCAACTTATTTATGGCATTGTCGCCTTGGCCATATAAATGAGAGACGATCGCTAAGCTCCACAAGAGTGGAAGTTTAGGTCATTTGATTATGAATCATATGACACATGTGAATCTTGTTTATTAGGCAAGATGACTAAGTTACCTTTAAGGAAAGGGTGAACGAGTTTAATCGGATTATTAGACCTAATACATTCATGTATGTGGGTCCGATGTCCATCCATGCTTAAATGGTTGTTGTTACTTCATTACCTTCATCGATGATTATTCTCGATATGGGTATCTCAGATCGATGAGATACAAATCAAGCGCTTGAAAAGTTCAAACAATTCAGAAATGAAGTAAAAACAACTTGGTAAAAGTATCAAAACATTACGATCCGATCGTGGTGGTGAATACTTAGACCAAGAGTTTTTGGATTATCTCCGAGATAATGGGATCTTATCTCGATTCTCTCCTTACACACCACAAAGACAATGGTGTGGCGAAGAAGGAGAAATCGAACCTTCTTGGACATGGTTCGATCTATGATGGGCTTTACATTACCAAAATCCTTTTGGGGATATGCACTCAGAGACAAATTGCTTACTTGTTAAACAGAGTTCCATCAAAGACAGCTGATGTTACTCCATACGAGATGTGGACTAACAAGAAACCTTATCTTTCTTATTTGAAAGTACGGGGTTGTCCTCGCTTATGTGAAGGACAAAGTCGATAAGCTTGAAGCAAAATCGATAAGTGTTTGTTCGTGGGATATCCTAAAGAAACAAGAGGATATCAATTCTACAATGCCGAGGAACAAAGGTGTTTGTTTCGATGCACGCTGTCTTTTTAGAAAGAGTTTCTTTTACAAGAAGACAAGAGCGCGTAATTGAGCTTGAAGAAGTTCAAGATGCTCGGACGCACGCAGATCAACTGCTCGAACTCAAACTGTGACTCATCATGTATGAGGTAACAGTTCAACCTTCTACTTCACACGAAATTGTGAGGTCAAGTAGATACGCCTGTTCTCAGAGATATGGATTTCTCGTGAGTGAACAGAATGACGTATTGCTCATGAGGATGATGAGCCTACCACCTATGAAGAGGTTCTCAAGAGTTCGTAATCTGAAAAATGGCTTCGTGCCATGAAATCAAATGGATTCCATGATGAAAACCAAGTATGGACTTTGGTCGATGCACCAAGGATAAAACCTATAGGGTGCAAATGGGTTTTCAAGAAGAAAATCGATATGGATGGTAATGTGATTACCTATAAAGCAAGGCTCAGGGTCAAAGGCTTTCGCCAAAGACAAGGAGTTGACTATGACGAGACCTTCAAATTCAAAGGGCAATGCTTAAATCCATTAGATACTCCTAGCCATCGTCACCATTATGATTATGAGATATGGCAATGGATGTGAAGACGCTTTCCTAATGGAAATCTGGCCGAGGATGTGTACATGACACAACCCGAGGGCTTCATTTCGATGGCGAAAAGGTATGCAAGCTTCGTAAATCCATTTATGGATTGAAGCAAGCATCCAGAGTTGGAATATCCGCTTGATGAGACGATCAAAGAGTTTGGTTTCTCACAAAATCCGGATGAACACCGTGTGTACAAGAAGGTTAATGGAACCGCAATCGTATTCCTTGTGTTATATGTAGATGACATATTGTTGCTAGGAAACGATGTCTCAATGTTGCAATCAAGAAAGTTTGGTTGTCCAAACACTTTGCCATGAAAGACCTTGGAGAAGCAACTTATATCCTCGGGATAAAGATTTATAGAGATAGATCTAAGAGGTTGCTTGGTCTTTCACAAATAACGACATAGACAAGGTGCTAAAGAGGTTTAGCATGGAGCAATCCAAGAGAGGGTTTCTTCCCATTACTCATGGATAACACTCGAAGTCTATGTCCCTGACACGTGACGAGAGGATGCGATGAATATGATCCCGTGATGCGTCTGCAGAGGATCTATTATGTATGCAATGCTATATACGAGACCCGATGTATCATATGCTCTAAGTGTTACGAAGCGATACCAATCGGATCCTCGTGAGGGTCATCGGTGGTGTCAAGAATATCCTTAAGTACTGCGAAGAACTAAGGATGTTTTCTTGATATATGGAGATGGAAATTCCAAGTGAGCGTGCATACAGATGCCAGCTTTTCAATCTGATAAGGACGACTCCAGTCCCAATCAGTTACGTTTTCACACTAAATGGCGGAGCGTCATTGGAAGAGTTCCAAGCAAGAGACGATCACGATTCAACGATCGAGGCAGAGTACATCGCAAAGACGGATGCAAAGAAAAGGAATAAGTTTGATCAAGAAGTTCATTATCGAACTTGGTGTGGTTCCTAGTGTGATGGACCCATTCGGTTGTATTGTGACAACAATGGAGCTATTGCGCAGCGAAAGAACCAAGGTCTCATCAACATCCAAACACGCATCTCACCGATACCATTTGATTCGGAGATCATTGCCGAGGTGATGTCCGACAGAGAGAATTCCACAGAGCGTATTATTGCCGATCCGCTGACAAAGCCATTGTCACGGGAAGAATTTTGATTCTCATGTACTCGCTATGGTATTAGATACCAAGGCGATTGGCTTTAAGTCAGTGGGAGGTTGTTAGAGTAGGCCTCAAAGGCAATCCCTTTAGCGCATTTTGTTCATAGTCATGTATGACGCGTTATGAATAAATAAAGCAAAGGCATTTTCATTTATTTGATATTCATTTTATTATGAATTGATAGTGATCTTTAATCAAATTTATGAAGTCCATGATATATGACATAGCATGAAGGAAATTATGATGTGATCATACTACCGAGATTCCTATCATGTGCAATTATGTCAAGATTCAAATTATCCTTAGTCATAGGATTAACGAGACTGACATCGTTAATCCGGATAGACTAAAACATGTCAAATTCCTTGATTGGATCAAGCAATGGATCTCGCATAACCGTAAATATTGAGATATTTAGATTTGATACGTGGATGCTTACTAGTGGTAGTAAGTACATTGATGACTCGCCATGAGATCATCACATGGATGTACTATTCAAATGTCGCTGATAATCTCATCATAGCAATGGTGCAAGTATCCTTAGACTGAGGTACTCAAGGATATCTTGGCACCGATTCGCATTTTTTGACTCCATTCCTTGTCGCCTTTCGAGAGGTCGCCATAGGGTGGTGATTGGGTGCAGCTTGAGGTATTCAAGGTAATTGAGTAGCCAATAGAGGATTCACCACTTCGTGATAGCGAAGAGATACCCATGGCCTCTTATCGGGATCATTACTTTAAGTCTCTACGCCGAAACATACATATGTCATGAAGATGGTCTTCATGGACATATAAAGTAATGAGTCCTAGACGAGATCTTATTACACTTGGACTAGATTTGATTTAATCGGTCTAGTAAGAGTTGACACATTGCCCATACTCAAACCAAGTGGGGTATAGCATGGTGAAAGGACTAATTGCACGTAATTGTCTATGGAAGGGTTCGTGATATGGTTTCATTAGTCAAACCAATTACTTTCCGGTCAATTGGGGTCACGATGTGTCATGCTAGATACCGCTTATGACTTGCTCAGATTAAGTGTTAATCTATGGCCAACATAATCGGGAACCTAATGGGTCACACGCATAAGAGTGACTCGGAGAATCAGAAAATAGTTTTACGAGATCGATATCCGGAGAGCAATAGGATTAAATGGATCCCGATGAGATTGGGATATGTCCCGATGAGATCGCGACATCGACATATCTTTGAAAAGGGTCTCCGGCGATTTTCACGCATGGGCTCTGCAGGCTCGGTAGGACTCAATCTCCAGCTTGATCGACCACTTCAGTAATTATATATATTAATTAATTGATTAAATAATTAATTAATATATATATTTATATGTGTTTACGTGGAGGAGAGGAGGAGAGGCTTGAAGTTTCCTTATATGCTTAGTCACCTAAGCATTTAATGCATAAAAGACAAAACCAATAAAGAGGAAGGTGATGAGGCTCGTAGATGATGATATAAAAGGCTTAAAATGAGTTTTAAACCTTGCTTGAGAAGCATCATCGTGGAAACAAGAGGAAGCAAGGGTTTTGTGAAAACCTAAGTTCTCCATCTTCCAACGAGTCCTTCATCTCCTCCAAGTGGGTTTTGTCATCTCCTCCATTAATCCTAGCTCTCCAAGAACAAGGTTAGTGCTAGCACACTCCTTATCTTGTTCTAGCTATTCCCGGTCAAAAGAGTTTGTCCGGTTAGGTTTTTCAAATCTTCGTGGATACCGTTAGAGACGGTCTCCTTTAGTCGTTATGGTTTGATCGTATACATACACATGGATCACAGCTTTCGGAATGTCCCGGACTTAAAATTTTAATTCCGCACTCGGCATGTGATGCCCACCCCGGATTTTCCTACAATCCTACGATTTAGGGTGCACTACGCTCGATCAATTCTATAAACCGCATAACATCAATACAATGAAATCCAAGAACAACAAAATTACTGAATTTTAAAACCATAAAGCCTTTCTCATTTCATAAGATCAATCAGAAATATAGACAAGTCTATCAGTTCCCTACAGTCTAAATACAATAATCCAAAAAGGAAACTGATACAAAAGTCTATACTAAGTCATCCCCAAAATCCAATCCCACCGACCGACTGCGGAGCCATCGCCTCTTTCGCCAGAACGCTCGCGCGGCAAGAGAAGAAACTCTGAAGCTAGGAGTCTAAACTATCAGTCTTGAAAAACAATATGCAAATTTGGATGAGTTTGCGAACTCAATGAGAAACCATCATCGATGGTTCACTCAATTAATGCATTACGCAAATTGCGCATGCGACATTACAAGAATAGCTTAAAATATCATATGCCAGCCATAAAGATAACCGACAATTCACAATTCAGTTATCACAATTGTATAATGCGATGCATATGTGACTCTTTTCCAGTTATTTCAGTGTTGTGACTGAGCGCTTATTCAAGGATAAAGGATCGAGACGCGCCTCAGGGAGTAGGAGAGCCTCATGCGGATACACTAACTCCCCGAGCTCAAGGCCTCAGACACGTTGGATGATTTTTGAGCTCAAAGCTTTTTTCAGTAATAGCAGCGACTCAGGTCACAACGTCCATTATCTGTTCATGCAATTATGCATGTAATGCATATGTCCGATAATTCACATTCATATAGCTATAAGCCCATTTAACACAGTTTCCCATGATCACGTATCAGTGAGATCCAATTTATCAAAAACATGCATCTTGATCCTAATCATTCATATTAGCAAACAGTTCACATAGAGCATTTAGCACATCAGAAATTGAGGAACCAACTAGGTTACTCACCTGTAACTTTCGAGCTACTGCCTGGAAGTCCCAACAATATCCGTAAAATGACGATTCAACGGTACCTCTATAATAGTTAAATAGTTTCTCATTACTAGATATTCAATTTAAAACAATTCAATGATGCATATTTCTTAATAAAAATATGCACAATGCATGTTCATGATTTTTTGGCGTTAAAACCCAATTCCGCAATCTCTTGCCTCATAACCAAAATTTACTATTCACTATATCAATAGTATCCATTAATTTCATAAGTCTCCAATTGAAACTCCAATTGTCATGATAAAATCCTTAAGTTACAATAAGAAACTATAATCGATTTTTTTCTATAATCGACCATACTAAATTAAATTCTAACTCTCATTCAATTTCAATTGTAGACCTCTTTCTTTAGTTCATAACGAATCAAGAATCACCTCAATTGGAGGTCTATACCATAAGTTATGCCCCATAAATAAAAATACATGCAATCAAAATTTGCTCCGCATCGCGGCCTCACATCTCTCGCCGCGGCGTGTAATAAATCGTCGCCACAAGGCGTGGGAACGTTCACATGGCGTAACATCTTCCTGCTCCTCGCCACGACGCCTACGGATAACTCGTCGCGACGTGACCTTTTTCAGACGTCGCGACGCAAGCGAGTCTCAATTCTTCCCCGATCGATTTTTCATCTTTCTCTCTAAAACCAAGATAATCACTCTCAACTACCCATTTCTTACACAATAAAACCATAAATGCATCAAACAACAATAAATAACAACATTAAAGTCATTAAACTTACCAAATCGAAGCTCAAACTTAAACCCTAAATCTCGAAATCACCTCCAACCTCTAGCAACCACTTGAGATCTCCATAGCCAAACCAAACATCCACATCTTTAAGATTTCACGATCTTCAACCACAATGAAAAGGGGAACAAGAAAGACTCTCGGGGAAAATCAAAGTCGATTTAGGGAAGAGGAAGGAGAAGAGGAAGTTAGCCCTAGGTTTTCAAAGGAGAAATTTAAACTTAGGGCAATTTAAAGGGTTGGTCCTTAACCTATAGTTCATCAAACACAAGTCCTCAAATTCATTAAATTTCAGTCTCTAAATTTCAATGGCTTATCATAATTATTCCTAACAGCACAAATCAAAATTTTCCATGCCATTTACCCATCAATTTCGGAACCAGAATCTAATTCATCAGTCTTTAAATCAATTTCTCAGTCCGGACCCATAACTCTAAAAATTCCAGAAAAATTCGTATAAATCCTCAAAAATATAAGACACTAGATCCTATACTCCAATTTAAAATTTTGAAATCCCTAAAATTCAATTCTCACTCCAATTTAAGTATACAAACCCAATTATGCCATAATTCCCAATAAATCATAATTAAACCTAATTATCTCGAAAATTTACAAATCAATTCATGATCACAATCAAATGCCAAAAAATGCCATGAATGCATGTACCTATCAATGCATGTGCAATTAATTCATTCCTCTATAATTAGAGGTCAATGAATGCTCAATTAGTAAAATGCAGTATGATCCTACCCTGTACCAAATTACCCAAATAACCTTCCCATCGGTGATGGGATGTTACAATTCTTCCCTCCTAATAAAAATTTTATCCCAAAAATTCATACCTGTCCGATCGAACAGATGAGGATACTGACTCCTCATATGCTCCTCAGTCTCCCAAGTCGCTTCCTCAAAAGAGTGGTTCTTCCAAAGGACTTTCACCAATGGAATTACCTCGCTTAACCGCTTGACCTCATGATCCTATAACTGCACTGCCCTCTACATAACTCAAATCATCGGCTATCGCAATCTCCTGAGCCGGAATCACATGGGTCAGGTCAGAACGATATCTCCGAAGCATGCTCACATGGAAAATGTCATGCAACTGAGACATCTCACTCGGCAACGCCAATCTATATGCCAATGGTCCTATCCTCTCGAGGAGTTCTTGATGCGACTCCGAATCAGTTTCACCTTATCTACAGTGTCCTGAATCAACTCGGGACCCTCAATCATCCTCACACCCTCTTCATCCCAATACAGTGGAGATCTACACTGCCTCCCATACAAAGCCTCATACGGTGCCATCCCGAGCATCGCCTCGACATCGATAATTATATGCAAACTCGATCGAGCCAACATCGATCCCATGATCCTCTCGAACTCCAATACATAAGCCCAAGCATATCCTCAATAGTCTTAATCGCCCTCTCACTCGCCCATCTGTTCGAGGATGAAATGTCAGATCTTGAAGTTCAACCAGTACCCAATGCATCGCAGGCTCTTCCGTAACCTCAAGTAAATCTGGGATCCCAGTCTGAGACTATCGACAACGAAACCCCATGCAGCCGCACAATCTCTGCCACATACTTCTGGGCCAACTGATTGAGATTATTACTATCCCTCACTGGCAAGAAGTGAGCCGATTTGGTCAACCGGTCCGCTATGATCCAGATCGCATCATGTTGCCTCAAGGCCCTAGGCAATCCCATAATAAAATCCATGGTAATTGCCCCATTTCCACTCCTAAATAGCAACGAATGTAAGCTACTCCATCGAGCCCGGTGCTCGCTTAACTCATAGCACGCCGTACACCGAGAAACAAACTCGCCACCGCCTCTTCATGCTCGCCACCGAAATGCAACTTAAGAGTGCGATACATCTTAATAGTACCAGGATGCATAGCATAGGCAGCTACATGTGCCTCCTCTAGAATCTCACGTCTCAAATCATCCACATCAGGCATACACAGTCTCTGTCCCATCCACAATGTCCCATCTCTCAGCTCAAAATTGGTAATCGAATCGGATCTCACTCTATCCATCAATCTCACCAACACCGGATCCCGATCCTGAACTCTCCTGATCCTGTCATGCAACATCGACCTAAGCCTCAATGTAGCAATCAGAGCTCCATCCTTACCCAAATCCATCTGCACATTCAAAGCTCTCAACTGAATCAAGCTAGGTAATCTCCCAATCAATGAATCCGCATCGATGTGAGATCTCCTACTTCCAGCGTCCGCCACCACATTGGCCTTCCTCGGATGATACTCAATCGCGCGGTCATAATCCTTCAAGAACTCAATCCATCTCCTCTGCCTCGATTCACCTCTCTCGACTAAGCAAGTACCTCAAACTCTTATGATCGGTGAAGATCTGAACGTCTCCCATACAAATAATGTCTCCGGATATTCGTAGCAAAAACTCTGCTGCTAACTCCAAATCGCGCACCGGATAGTTCACCTCGTGAGACCTCAACTGCTCGAGGCATAAGCTATCACCGCCATGCTTGCATTAATACACATCCTCGATGCGAAGCATCATCAGACACTACATAGCATCCAAGACAGACGGAATGCTTAACACCGCCAGCAGAGAGTCACCGATGTTTCACTCCTCAAAGCTCTTTCGCACTCCTCACCCATCTCAACGCCACATCCTTCCTCGAAGCTTTGTCGAGGGTCGAGATCACGAAACCCTCGACAAATGTAACACCCCACCCCGCAAGACCAACCCAATATCGATGGTGATATCCGGTCCGCGCTGCCGAGGGAGACGTATAACCACTCATTCGTAAATCGGTACATTATTCTTTTTAAAACATGTATGCGGAATTCCATACCCAAATTGGGTACTCATTCAATCACATCAAATTTTAATACACACATTTTCAAAAGCCACTGAGGTCAATTTCACTAATACAAATAAACACTTTATTACAAAAAAAAAGACATGTAATGCGAATACCTAACTAATCCCGACTTCCGACCTTCACTTGAATCTCAAGAACATACTCCGCTTTTGCTAACGGGTACTCTTCAATTCTCGAAAATAATTGCAATGTTGGGTGAGTTTATAACTCAAATGAGAAACCATCATCGATGGTTCACTCAACGCATGCATAACCAAACAATTCACATCTTATCACATATTATCACATTCCAAATTAACTCGTGCATTGCCAATTTGTACACATATAAGGCGATCACCTTTCACACTATTCACATACATATCGACACCGCATACACAAATCTCTTCCCATAATTTCCATTGTTTTACTTTGAGTCAGGATCGCTTAACTAATGTAATTCAGATACACTTAGGAGTAGGAGAGCCCTCTGGTATACATCGACTCCTCGAGCTCAAAGCTCTGCTCATTCACAAGAATCACATTTTAAGCAAGTAGGAGAGCCCCTGGTATGCACTCATCGCCGCCACATTGTGGATAGGAGAGCCCTCCGGGTATGCACTATTTCCTTTTCACATTGATGAGCTTATAGCTTCGATCGTAATATGCCCACCACAACCATTATTTATTAACCAATTATGGATTTCACAAGTTCATTCATATCTCTATAGACAATACACATGTATCAAATCATATTTCCAATCATTTCACAAAGAGATTCACACGCAGATACACATTTTGCACTTCAATATCACGTTCAAATACTTGGACACCCGTGGGTCCCAAATCCATCAAAACAAACACATATATCCTCCATTCTCTCCACATGGCATAATGGTAAGATATTAAACACATAAAGGCCGAGGAACCAACTAGGTTACTCACCGCACTTTGAGCTATACCTGAAGTCCCAAAGATATCCGTGGAATTGCTCCATCTATGCCTTTAAAACAAGTCAAATAATGCATATTTAACAAATGCGATAAATACTATACATGTTATGACATTCCCGATCCAATTTCTGAATTTTCTCAATTTGATCACTCTCACTCTAATTCATAACAATTTCGGATACCATAATTCAATTTACTAATTTCCATACTCTAAAGTCACATTCCAATTAAAATCACGTTCACGATTTATTGCTATTCGATCCCGAGAATCATCTAATTAAATTTCGAATTTCCATTCTTATCAATTCAAAATTCTAAATCTCCAAATTCCAATTAATCATTAAGGAACCAATTCATTTAAAATCAAAACCTCAAACTCATTACTTGTAACAATCATCTCATAATCATTTGATTTCATTTCTTCTAAATTGCAAATTTCTAATCTAAAAAATTCAATTGATCCAATAGCCAAACTCATAAGAAATTAATCCTCAAAATTGCCATCAATTAAAACCAATTCAAATTTGTACTCAAATTTCTTCAATTAAAAGATCACCCTCGGCCTTCAATCAGTGTCTCGCCACAAGGCAGGTCACTGCCAAGTGTCTCCTCCTCTCGTGATACGTTGCGGCGTATCAGAGAGCGCCAGCTGCGATCGCTGTCGCCGCCAAGTGGCGACGATGTACACGTCAAGTGCGAAGGAGGATTTGCTTGCCACAAGATGATGAACACGTCATGCATGCGAACCCAAATTCACCGAAACCCGTAAATTCTCGATCTTCGATCTAAACTCATCCAAATCCATTATAAACACTTTCAATCAGCTTTAAACATTAAACCCAACTTATTTCTAACCTCAAATCCATCAAAACTCATTATTCATCAAAACCTAAATCAAAATCAACAAAAACCCTATCATCCGAAACTTTCTAACTTTCTAAACAATTTCATACTCAAATCAATGATCAAACTAAACGATTTAAATCATAAACACATAGAAACTTACTTGATTCAAGCTAGAAACCTTCGAAAATTCTCCAAGAAACTCCAAATCCCAGCTAATCTCACCCACGACAAAACTCCATTTCTTTTGAAAGTAAAGAGATTTTCGTGGGTCACTAAAATCAAACAAGTTCACTTTATATACAAAAGGGATCTAGGGCTTGTTTGGCAATTTAATTGCCACAAGTCCAAATCTTAGGGTCTATCAATCCAAATCTTATTCTAATTTCCTCCCAATTTCGCACTAACTGTAAATAAAAATTCCCAAAATCATAATTCAAATTGTTTCGTATCAATTGTCAATCCATCTCGGACCCGGAATCAAATTAATCAGTCACTAAGCCAATTTTTCGGTCCGGATCCAACACTCTAAAAAATTCCGAAAAAATTCCCATAAATTCACAAAATTTGAACATACCCATTCCTATACTCAAATTCCAATTTCCATTCCTCTAAATCCAAATTCACTCCAATTCCATATTCAAAACCTAATTTATACACTTACTACTCAATTTCCAATTTTCACAATCCAATCCTCATCTGAACGATTATAACCAAATTTTCGATTTACATAATCAAGTCGAATTTGTCATACATGTATGTACATATATATATATGCTTATACAATCAATAATCGCTACCAATGACTATCGAAACTGTAATGCATGAGCAATGCAACATTTGCCTGTACTCAATCCTAACTCGATCCAAATTACCGACATACCCATCACACCGGTAACGGATGTTACAACAAACCTTTGGTAATATCCGGCCAATCCTAGGAAACTCCGAACCTCAGATACATTCCTAGGGGCCTCCCAATGCAGCACTGCCTCGACGTTGCGAGAATCTACCTGAATACTCTCACCAATCACAATATGCCCCAGAAACACTACCTCATCTAGCCAAAATTTACATTTAGTAAATTTAGCATACAACTGCCTCTCTCTCATAATCTGCAATACAGTCCTCAAATGCTCCGCATGCTCCTGTGTACTCCTCGAATACACTAGAATATCATCAATGAACACAATCACGAACTGATCCAGGTAGGGCTGAACGACCTTATTCATCAAGGCCATGAAGGCTGCCGGGGCATTAGTCAACCCGAACGGCATCACTAGAAACTCAAAATGCCCATACCTGCTCCTAAAGGCACTCTTAGGCACATCGGCCTCTGCAATCCTCAACTGATAATAACCTGATCGCAGATCCAACTTAGTAAACACCTGAGCTCCCTGCAACTGATCAAATAAATCGTCAATCCTAGGCAGTGGATACTTATTCTTCACTGTCACCCGATTCAACTGCCTATAATCGATACACAATATCAGAGTCCCGTCCTTTTTCTTCACAAATAGCACCGGAGCTCCCCATGGCGAAACACTCGGTCTGATAAACCCCTTATCTAAAAGCTCCTTGCAATCGAGCCTTAAGCTCCCTCGCCCACCGTGCCATCCCATACGGAGGTATAGATATAGGAGCTGCACCGAACGAGGTCAATTTCAAACTCGCTCTCCGATCCGTTGGTAAACCCGGTAACTCATCGGGAACACATCCAAAATTCCACGATCACGGAATATCCTCGCACTCTCGCCGACTCGCATCCACAACATGGGCCGATAGGCCTCACAACCTCCTCGTGATCAACCTCAAGGCACTCAGAAAGAAATCATCCTGGCCGCACTACCTGACTAACACCTCAAAAACAGCTCTAGTCGACCAGAGACTCTAATACCACCTCCTTGGTATAACACATCCATGATGGCCTTATGCGCAATAACCACCCATCCCTAAGATCACATCAATCTCCGCAGAGATAACACTATCAAATCACGCACTCAAACCGCCGATCTATCTGAATCGGACACCCTTGCGCACCTCTCCTAATACAAATCGTCTTACCTAGATGTACTCACCTCTAACCCAAACCGCATCTCTCCCTATCCCCATGCGCCTACATGCCATATGTGGTGCAATGAATGAATAGTGGATCCAGATCCAACAATGCATATGCTTCAAAACCCAGTAAATCAAGCATACCGCAACAACATCCGGTGACTCCGAGCCTCCCCGCCGAGTCATGGCATAGACTATAGCCTGACCGCCGTCACGCTTAGTCCTCGCCCTCACTACGGACCCCTCAACTCGGCCTCGGCCTCGACCTCGGCCCCTAAATCCCGATCCACCTCCACGGCTCTACTGCACCGTGGTATTGCTGCCAGATCTCCCATTCATAGTAGACTAAGCTCCCAAGGTCTCGGGGCAATTCCTAAGCAAGTGGTCCATCGAGCCACATCTCAGGCAGGTTTTAGACAGCCACCGACACTCTCCACTATGCCTCCTCTCGCAATGCTCACAGATCGGAGGATTTGCCTGTAACCTCACAGCATCGCCATCGCACTACCAAATCCAACAAATATGCCTCTCTGCCCAAATCCAGACTGTCTAGCTCCTCCAGCGGACCTGAAGGGCCTGCTATAACGCTTGCTGAACCCTCTACTAGCACTGCCCTGACTATCACTCGGCCTCTTGCCTCGGGCCTCGCTCCAAATTTCGCCTCGACTGCCTCAAAGCCGCCGATCCTTCGGAAATTAGCTCTCACCAATGAAAGTGCCCATATCAGATCGGGCCAACCTGGTACGGATCTCTAGATTGAGTCACCAAATCTCCTAAGACCGTCACCTCTAGAGCAATCTTAACTGTGGCATATCCCATCAACTCGCTGAACCACACCTCATACTACCATCGTCATAAGACTTGCCTCAACTCAAGGAACTCCTGCATCTTCATCTCTAAATACACCTTGGGCATATAATTGTCTCTAAGGCCCTCGGAAAATCATCCCAAGTCGTAACACGTATTCAGTGGTGCCGCCAGACGCTTCCACCACGAGATAAGCCGGACTCAAGGAGAGAAATCGATAATCAAACGCTCGCAGAGTCACAGCCCATCCGATCGAGGACTCTCTCGGCCCTTCCAAACCATCCTTCACCTCCGCAGGTCTCTGGCGCCATAGAAATCAATACCGCCTTTGCTAATGATCGTATTCTCCTCTCCGCCTCACGTGAACTTTAGAGGCAACCTCGTAATGAGGCATCGAGACTCCCTTACTAGCTCCTATCGATTCTAGGTCACCGTCGATCAACTTGATCTCCAAGAACGGATGACCTACAACAAATAAGAATTTTAATCAATTTCTAATTTTCTCTATGAAATTCAAGCCTAAAAATACACTATGGCCAAAAGATGCCAAACCATGCTCTGATACCACCTAATGTAGCGTCCCCTTACCGTAGGGTACACACCGGGACGCCGCAGCAGTTATTCCGGTACATATCCTACGACGAGGGTGCACTACGCTCGATCAATTCTATAAACCGCATGGCATCAATACAATGAAATCCAACAAAATTATCAATTTTAAAACCATAAAGCTTTTCTCATTTCATAAGATCAATCGAAATATAGACAAGTCTATCGCCTCCCTACCTAAATACAATAATCCAAAAGGAAACCGATAAAAGTCTATACTAAGTCATCCCCAAAATCCAATCCCAAATGACCAACCTATGAGACATCGCCTCTCTCTCGCCAGAACGCCACAAGGCAGAGAAGAAACTCGAGCTAGGAGTCTAAACTATCATTCCGAAAACAATATGCAAATTCGATGAGTTTATGAACTCAATGAGAAACCATCATCGATGGTTCACTAATTAATGCATTACGCAAATTGCGTGCATAGACATTACAAGAATAGCTAAAATATCATATAGCTAGCGATTCGACACCGACAATTCGCAATTCGCTATCACAATTGTATAATGCGATGCATATGACTCTTTTCCAGCTTATTTCAAGTCAGGATCGAGCGCTTATTCAGGATGGCGATCAAGAGACGTGTTCAGGGAGTAGGAGAGCCCTCACGCAGATACATTAACTCCCTCGAGCTCAAGGCTCGACAAAGGATGATGATTTGAGCTCAAAACTCTTTCAAGAATAGAAAGGACTCAAGTCACAACGTCCATTATCTGTTCATGCAATTATGCATGTAATGCATATGTCCGATAATTCACAGTCATATGACTATAAGACCATTTAACACAATTTCCCATGATCACTTATCAGTGAGATCCAATTTATCAAAAACATGCATCTTGATCCTAATCATTCATATTAGCAAACAGTTCACATAGAGCATTTAGTACATCAGAAATTGAGGAACCAACTAGGTTACTCACCTGTAATTTCCGAGCTATTGCCTGAAAGTTCCAGCAATATCCGTGGAATGACTATCCAACGATGCCTCTATAACAGTTAAATAGTTTCTCATTACTAGATATTCAATTTAAAACAATTCAATGATCCATATGTCTTAATGAAAATATGTACAATGCATGTTCATGATTTTCTGGCACTAAAACCCAATTCTGCAATCTCTTGCCTCATAACCAAAATTCACTATTCACTATGTCAATAGTATCCAGTAATTTCATAAGTCTCCAATTGAAACTCCAATTGTCATGATAAAATCCTTAAGTTACAATAAGAAACTATAATCGATTTTTTTTCTATAATTGGGACCATACTAAATTAAATTCTAACTCTCATTCAATTCCTCAATTGTAGACCTCTTTCTCTAGTTCATAACGAATCAAGAATCACCTCAATTGGAGGTCTATACCATAAGTTATGCCTCATAAATAAAAATACATCCAATCAAAATTTGCTCCTCGCCACTACTCACATCTCTCGCCAAGATGTATCAGTCGTCATCATGGCTGGGAAACGCTCAAGAAAAGGAACATCTTCCTCGCCACCATGACGCCTACTAATAACTCACACGGTGAAACATTCGTTCGCCGCGACGTCTCACGTGGCTCTCCGCGCAAGCACGCTTTTCTCGTCATGTGTGGTTTTTTCAGACGTCGCGACGCATGAGTCTCACCTTCTTCCCGATCGATTTTCATCTTTCACTTTAAAAACCAAGATTAATCACTCTCAACTACCCATTTCTTACACAATAAAACTATAAATGCATCAAACAACAATAAATAACAACATTAAAGCCATTAAACTTACCAAATCGAAGCTCAAATCCTTAAACCCTAAATCAAATCACCTCCAACCTCTAAGAACTACTTGAGATCTCCCATACTAAACCAAACATCCACATCTCTAAGATTTCCTGCTGATCTTCAACCACAATGAAAAGGGAAACAAGCAAGACTCTCCAAGGGGAAAAATCAAAGTCGACGAAGGGAAGAGGAAGGAGAAGAGGAAGTTAGCCCTAGGTTTTCAAAGGAGATATTTAAACTTAGGGCAATTTAAAGGGTTGGTCCTTAACCTATAGTTCATCAAACACAAGTCCTCAAATTCATTAAATTTCAGTCTCTAAATTTCAATGGCTTATCATAATTATTCCTAACAGCATAAATCAAAATTTTCCATGCCATTTACCCATCAATTTCGGAACCGGAATCTAATTCATCAGTCTTTAAGTCAATTTCTCGGTCCGGACCCATAACTCTAAAAATTCCAGAAAAATTCGTATAAATTCTAAAAAATATAAGACACTAGATCCTATACTCCAATTTAAAATTTTGAAATCCCTAAAATTCAATTCTCACTCCAATTTAACTATACAAACCCAATTATGCCATAATTCCCAATAAATCATAATTAAACCTAATTATCTCGAAAATTTACAAATCAATTAATGATCACAATCAAATGCCGGAAAATGCCATGAATGCATGTACCTATCAATGCATGTGCAATTAATTCATTCCTCTATAATTAGAGGTCAATGAATGCTCAATCAAGAAATGCAAGATGATCCTACACTGCACTAAATTACCCAATAACCTTCCCATCGGTGATGGATGTTACAACCAGCAGTGTAGCGGAGAAGCCTATGGATGTATTGTGCACCGAACTCAGATGGGACCACCACAAACCTAAAGAAAGCACATAATTCACACAATTCAAAACCAATTGCCTCAACTGACATTTACAAATTCATTTTCACATAAATTGCCAAAATGGCAATCTTTTTTCGAAATCACAAGTTCATATTTTTTTCACTTAACAAATCATTAAACAAATCATTTCAACATAAATTCATAATCAAAGAACATCACATACAAGTTCAAAACATCACCAAGAGTAATTCCTACAAAAATTCTAAGTAATTGGAAACCTTAATTCGCATTTATTATAAAAATGGTAATATGCTTATTAACCCAATTATTAAGGAATCACCCATCTTAATTCTTTTAACTTTGGGATTTATCAAATGGCCTTGCTTCTTCCTCCAAATGCCTCACCTCACCTTCATTAAACATAATCATCCCATAAGCATAAGAGAAACCAAAATTGGAATTCCTAAGGAAAGAAAGACATGAATTCAACCCCATCTAACCTTACCCATAAGGTTTCTAAGCTTTTAGCATCAAAACCTATCTAAAAATCTATAAATTTCACATTTTCTTACCTTAAAGATTGAAACCCACGAAATTCTTTTCTTGCTTCCAATAGAGGATTAAACTTTCCTCTACCTTCTTCCTTCTAAAAGATCACTCTAATTCCCTTTTCTAAAACAAAATAAACCAAAGCTCTTACTTCTCTTCTTCTTCTTCTTCTTCTTCTTCTTCTTCTTCGTCTTCTTCTTCTCCTTATCTCCACCGAAAGTCTCCTCTTCTCCTTTCTCTTAGGTAGTTTTGTTGGTCTCTTGTAAAAGCCTTAGGGAAATAAGTTCTAACTTATAACCTAACCCCAAAACTACAACATTTCATCATTTCCTTCTTATTTTTCCTTAACAATTTTCGTAAGTCTATTAAAAGACTTAGGTAATAAAGTTGCTTCCTTCCTTCATACGACTACTCCACTCTTTGCTTCATTTCTTATTGTTTTAATTAAACTAAAAGACCAATTAAGCCCTCCTCTTTAGCCTTTTAACCTTATAAACTTAAGTAAACTTCCTAAAATACCCTTACACCATCTTATGCCTTTAACTTCTAACAATTTATCAAAACTCTAATTTAACTAAAACCCTTCCATTTATTTCTATTTATTAAGCACTAACATCCCACTAAATATCCCAAATTAATTTCAAAAGGAAATTAGGCAAACTAAACCTAAAAATAATTTAAACATGCTTAATGCGAATCTGGGCCCAACAGCTTATCTTCGATGAGAATTATATTCGATGCAACAAAAGAAGACAAGAAATCCTCCCAAAGAATTCATTATTCATCCAATCTAACCCTAAATAATGTTTATTATGATGTATTTATAACCTTGAAAAGAAAGAAACCCTAACTACATAGAGGCCTTTAAACACGGGTCTCCCACCAAAATAATTAAAACCCAAACTAATATTTCTAAAATACAACCAATTAAATCTAAAAGTTTTAAACAAGCCTAAGACACAAGTAGTAGGCTGTCGAAAGTTATGCTTTTAATGTAACATAATTAATTAAATAAGAGGGAAAGTTTTCGCTTCATTCCACTCAACTTGATTAGTTATCTTGTCATTAACTTTCATTATCTCTTGAGATTCTATGTAATCTACAATTCGGCCAATATATGATTAAAGTACTTCTTTGAACTTCTTAGCTCTTGATTTTGTTTTTGGTCTCTCTGGCATTATTAGCTCGTCTTTGATGCTATTTCGCTTACAAAATCTCACTATAGTGCTCACGCCACGAGCTTTTCAAGGTCAGTAGGATTTTGCAATTCATTGTTGATGTGCATCGTAGATGTTCATCTTCCATAATTTACTTGATTTAAACCTAATTGAAGTAAGTATTCCTTTTAGCTTTTTTCATCCCATTAGCTTTCTTTTTTATTCATGTAAACACAAACGAATAGTCTTTTGCTCGTCCTTTTTCAAATAATATATTAACTATGATTAATATATCATTCATTCATCAAAATTTTAGTTGTTCCTTAAGAAACGTTTTTATGCTACCTACTTGATAATGCATCAATCATAACATTTTCCTTACATTGCTTATATTTAATCACATATGGAAATATTTCAAGATATTCCACCCAACTTGCATGTCTTTTGCTCAATTTCCCTTGTCCCTTCAAGTACAAGGCATAAAGCTCCTTATCATAAGTGAAGTAATTCAAGACTAATCCGCTTAACTTCTCCTTGAATATGCTATGGGATGATTCTCCTACATTAAAACATCCCCAATATCAATCCTAGAAGCATCACATTCAATTTCAAAAGTCTTGGAAAAAATAGGAAAATGCAAAACAAATGCAGCACATAACTTTTCCTTAAACTATTAAATACATTCTCCTATTCTTTCTCCCATCTAAAACTAACATTCTTTTTAATGATTTAATTCAATAGAGCGGCAATAGTAGAGAAATATTTAACAAATCGCCTATAAAAAACTGCTAAGCTATGGAAACTCCTAACCTCACTAACTGACTTAGGTGTCGGCCATTCTTGAATAGCTTTTACCTTTTCAAAGTCAAGCTCAACTCCTTTAAAACTCACCACAAATCCTAAGAAGACAACTTTATCCATGCAAATGAACACTTCTTAAAGTTTGCACACAACTTTTCTTTCCTAAGCACATCTTAAATAGTGTTAACATGCGATGCTCATTTAAGTTCTTATTGTAAATCAAGATGTCATCAAAGCAACTCGATCACAAATTTACCAAGGAATTCACACAAAACATGATTCACTAAGAGATGAAAGTATTAGGTGCATTGGATAAGCCAAAGGCATGATCAATAACTAATATAATCCATATCTGGTCTTAGATGTAGTTTTCATTCATCTTCTTCTTTATCCTAATTTTATGATCGCCACTTTTAAAACAATTTTAGTGAATATGCAAGCACCATGCAACTCATCTAGCATATCTTCTAATCTAGAATAGGATGATGATACTTTATAGTGATCTTGCTTTTGCTCTACGGTCTACATACATCCTTCAAGTTACATCTTTCTTTGGCATTAAAATAATTGACACAACACAAGGACTCGTGCTCTCCCTCACATACCCTTTCTTAAGCAATTCATCCACTTGCCTCTGTAATTCTTTCGTCTCCTCTGAATTGCTTCTGTAAGATGGATGATTAGGAATTTAAGCTCCTTGTACTTAGTAAATCTTGTGCTCAATCCCTCTTAAAGATGGTAACTTATGGGGTACCTCTTTAGAAAAACATCATCATAATTTTGCAATAAGGTTACAAACACATTAGGCAAATTTGGGCAAGGTCAGTGTTAGTAAACAAAGTTTCCTTAAACTAAATCAAAATTAAAGTTCTCTTCCCTAAATATGCACTTTTTAACTCTTTCTTTTTTGCATAGAAACATGGTTGTGTCGTAAATTTTTCACTCCTCTCAATTTCTCTTTACTCACTTTTCATGTTCTTTTCTTTCTTTTCACTCACTAACTTCTCTCCTACACATATCACTTTCTTTTCCTTATTTGTGCAGTCACTCATCATTGGGCCTATAATTTTTTCTTTTCTCTTATAGCCTCTTTTCTCTCTTCTTTCTTTTTCACTTCATTACCTGAATCCCTGCTTGATGATTGTTGAATTTTCATTTGTTCAACGTATCCTTCTTTAGATGATAAAGGAGTAAGGGTAACTTTTCGCCCATTATACATAAAAATATCTATCCATGTACTCATCATGCATAACACACCTATAAAATTGCTATGGATTACTCAACAATATATGAATAGCTTGCATAGGCATGACATTGCACAAAACTTCATCCGATATCTACAAATAGAGAATGCAACTACTTGCTTAGTAACCTTAACTGCACCACTTTCATTCAACCATTATAGTCTATATGGATTAGGGTTTTTATCACATTTCAGCCCCAATTTCTCTACCAAAGTAGTATTAGCTACATTAGTGCAACTACCCTATTTATAATCATGCTGCAAGCTTTCCCACCTACTAAGCATCCCGTGTGAAATATGTTATTCCTTTGTTCTAGGTTATCTTCTTTTACATTCACGTTCAATGCACGTCTAGCAACTAAATATTCACCCTTCACAACATACTCAACATTCTCATCAACATCAGAAAACTCTTCCAAAGGTGGCATACTTAAATCACTACCATCAAACTCATTACCATCATCAGACTCAGAACAATTTCACTACCCTTAATAAATATAGTCTCCCTATTAAGATAATCAGATGTATAATGACTACATCATTGACATTCAAAGCACTGGATATCCTATGTTTAGAAGATTTAGAGGATGAATTAGTGGTACCTTTTTGAATTGAAGTACTCCTCTCCTTGCCTTTGTTTAACTTGTTGCCTTTCTCCTTAGAATTTGAATAGTGCTCCCTCTTCTTATCTTCATTTTTGCTCTATTTTAGATTCCATTTGTCGCTGAAATTTGAGAAAGACTTGGCTGCCCTCCTTTGTTTTTGTTGCCTCTACACTTTCATGGCAATGTTCACTAGGTCTTCCATCTCTACATAATGTTGCAACTTAACTACATCAGGAATTTACCTATTTAATCCACCCATGAATCGAGCCATTGTCACCTTTTCCTCCTCTTTTATGTTAGCTTTAATTAATAGTATCTCCATCTCTGTGTGACAATCTTCTACTGATCTAGTTCCTTATGTGAGTCTATATAATTGTTGGTGCAACTTTATATTTAGTAAGATGGCATAGACCTCTTCTTCATCACTCTTTTTATCTCTTCCCAAATGGATATAGTTGATTCACTATTCCTCCTCCTATTCTTTACCAATTCATTCCACCAAACTAATGCATAATTAGAGAATTTCATTGTTATCAATCTCACTTTCTTATCTTTAGAACTTCAACATCATTCCTACCTTTAAAACACAAAATTTTCAGCTTGATGGAATTAATGTTGCTATCTTTTCTCTCCACTCTTTCTTCCCTCCTTACTCTACCCCTCACGAATTGTACTTCATCTTCATACTCACCATACATTCTTTCTAATTCTTCCTCCTGATTGCTATGACCGCCAATTGATCTACTATGATTTTAGATTATATTGGTTTCATTAGCGACAGCCTTGGAGGCGAAACGATAGGAATGATGGAGGGAGGCAGAATGCGAATACTGGCGATCAACGCGAAGCGAGAGGACAGTCCAGGGCAAGAGGTGACAGAAACACTGGATAACAAGATGATCGACCGGTTAGGGTCATTAACATGATTTTTGGTGGAAATGCAGCAGGGGGTCCACTGTCAAAGGAAGAAAGAGGTATGCCAGGCAGGTCGGTGAAGACTTATCGGTCAAGAGAAAGAGGCAGAATGATGGGATGATAGCGTTTGACGAATCTGACCTTGATGGTGTTAGTTGTTCTCATGATGACGCGCTCGTGGTAAATCTGAACATGGACGGCAACGAGGTGAAGCGGGTAATGATCGATACGGGCAGCTCGATCGACCTATTGTATTATGATGCCTTCAAGAAGATGGAGATACCAGAGGATCGACTACTGCCTATAGAAGGACCTATCAAAGGGGTAACTGGAGCATCAGTCTACCCATTCGCCCGAGTCTTTTTGAAAGTAAAATTTGGACAAAAGTCGTGTCAAATAGAGAAGGACGTTGAGTTCCTAGTTGTGAAGTTTGGCGGGGCGTATAATGCGATAATCGGTCGAGCCACTTAAAATGCCCTCAGAGCTGTTGTCTCCACCTACTACCAAGCAATGAAGTTCCCAACGCTCCATGGAATCGGTGTTGTCAGGGGTCAGCAGAGAATCGCTAGGGAATGCTATCTTGACGTGAGAGCCGATGAAGAAACAGAGAGGATGAACCCAGAAGAATGCAACAGAAGACCCCACTCGCCGGACCAACCCGATATCGATGGTGATATCCAAGTCCGTGCCCGAGGGTGGTGTACTAAAGCAATCACTACAATTCAAAACTCAAAAATATTTCTTTAAACAAAGTCAATCACATGTGGAAATCGGTAATAATTTGCGTAAATACAATGCACATAAACCGTATTACTCTAATGCAGGGCGTGAACCGATCCCGACATCCGACTCGACCGCTATAATAATCATACTTCCGTTTGTCCAACGGGGTATTCTTCAATCCCTGAAAAATAATTGCAATGTTGGGTGAGTTTGCGAACTCAATGAGAAACCATCATCGATGGTTCACCCAACTCATGCATATATACTCAATATATCACATATATCACAATTCACAGTCTAAACACTATCAGGCAATCTCATATTTTTACTATAATCACAATTTAAACATATCACTGAGCAATTATCACATTTCACTAAATATCTCAGGCACTGCCACTTTTACACATATAAGGCGTATCGCCTTTCACACTATTCACACAATTTATCACTCATACGCATTCTCTATTTCACTACATAGTCTCGATGCATATGTATATAGATTCTCATTTTATGTCGCTTGTTGTGTCGAGCATTTTATTGTCCCGATTCGCACTTTTCAGATCGATCACATTATCGCGGTAGTAGGAGAGCCTCTGGGTATGCACTATCGCCCATTCACATACGGATAGGAGAGCCCTCGGGTACGCACTATTCCCTTTTACACTAATCACATTTTAGGCAAGTAGAGAGCCTCTGGGTATGCACTATCGCTTGTATGGCCCTAGGCCCTTTCATCGATATCGAGCTCAAAGCTCTAATCACTAAGCTCCAAATACAATCAAGTATTTTACCGCTTATTATTTTGCTACATTCACTCACATTTACACACCTACTAGCACTTATATTTATATATATCACTTTACTCGCTTATCACAATCGAGCACTTACTCATAATTTCATACAATGAATTCACAATCACAAGTATTTTCACAATCTCAAAGACATGTATTTCATATTTATAACACTCACATGGATCTCACTTTTCACATTCACTAATACTCACATTTCTATCAATATGTCACTTCATTCGCTTATCACAAGTATTCACATTTATAACATATTTCACATGTATCTCATTTCACTACACTTAACATACCGAGAACACTTATTCACATTCTCACAAGATTCACTTATAATCTTAACACATTAGTCTCAATGACTATAAACGGTCACATTCACGCAATCACTATCATCTATCGATTTAGCTCAATCACTTTACATTTATATCACTCACTTTAACACTTAATTCATACACATATTCACAAAGACATTTAATCATATAAAAGCCGAGGAACCAACTAGGTTACTCACCGCACTTCCGAAGCTGACTGAAGTCCCAAATATCCGTGGATCGTCGATCCAATCGTGCCTCTATAACAATACAACGAATTCTCATCACTATATGCTCAATCAATTGAATTCACTAATGCACATGTCTCAATTTGAAATTGTATGATGCATGATCATGATTTCCAGCACTAATCCCAATCAGCTATCTCTCGCTTCACAATCACACTTCACTATTCACTAGGTCAATAATATCTATTGACTTCAATTAGTCAAGACATAACTCTTAAGTTAAGCTTCAATCTTCTAACTTGACTCTTTCGCTAATTAAAATTCACCGATCAAATTCACACTCTCAATCTCTACTATAATCGTAGACCTCATTCTCTAGTTCATAACGAATCAAAGTTCATCTCAATTGAGGTCTACACTAAAAGTTCTCGCTTCAAAAGACTAAATCATTTCACTTCAGAATTTCACCCTCGTCATGACGTATATGTGTTCGTCATGACGCAGAAGAGCCGCTCGTCGCGATGCGAAACCGCTCGTCATGCGACAAGACTAAACGCTTCGTCATGACGTCTAATCAAGCTTTTTCGACGAATAAATTAATTTATTCGTCGACGAAGCCCTCACATCTCAACACTCGTCGTGACGCGAAGGTCCTATCGCCTTCTCCGATCGATTTCGCCCTTTCTCTCACTAAAACCACCAAAACTCATCTAAACACTCACAATCTTTCATAATCACACCCATGAATGCATTTAACACAAAACAAACAACATTATACCATGAAACTTACCGATCGAAGCTCAAATCTTCAAAGCTTCAAACCCTAAAATCTCCGAAGCCTCTACAGCTTCGCCCTTCCTTTCCCGTGCACAATGAACCTCAACATCTCTCGATCTCTAACAACTCTTTCACTCACAATGAAGAGAACCAACGAAATCCAAGGAGAAGCTCACAATCGTCGACGGTGAAGGAGAAGAGAAAGGGAAAAATGCTTAACCCTAGATTCAACCCATTTATATATATATATACTCGAGTACGATTTCAACCGAGATCAAAATCTACAAGTCCTCAAATCACTTAATTTCAGTCTCTAAAATTATTTGGCTCATCACAATAATTCTTAAACTCATAACTCTAAATTTTCATGCCATAAATCACTCACTTTCGAACCGATTTCAAAATTATCGCCTCTCGGGTCAATTTTCCTATCCCAATCACATAACTCTAAAAATTCCGGAAAAATTCTCATAAATCCACAAAAATGTGAAACACTCACTCCCAAACTCAATTCTCAGTTTTCGATTCTCTATAACTCAATTATTCTTCAGGTCTCAATAAATCACTTTTCACTCAACTCATCATCTAATCAATTAACTACTCAATTCACTTATCGCTAATTCTCAATAACTCACACAATTTTCACACCACCATTAATTGCTGAATAATCATGAATGCATGTCACTATATATGCATGTGCAATTAACTCATGGCAATCGATGCGTAATCACTTTACATGCAAACTAATTATGAATGCACTCATAACTCTACCTGCATCCATATGCTCTTTCAGACGGTAGAATCTGGATGTTACAATTCTCCCTCCTAATTAAAATTTCGTCCTAAATTTCATACACTATTTATCGTAGGTGGGGAGTCGCTTCACTCATTAATTTTTGTTTCTCACTTATCGCCACACGAGCAATTTCGCTAATGAACCAAATCTATACGCTCAATTTACCATTCACTTTTTCAGACTCAACACCGCCTCACTATTTCATTAAAATTACTAATAATTCGTCACTTTCAATATCACTAACACGTATCTCTGATCTAATAATGTTTCCAAATCTTGTCTATGCAACAATTTGGATCCGACACCTCTTTTACCAATTACCAATCCATAGCTCAATTCACATCGCAATCACATAAAGGTCACTTATCACAATTTCAGCTACTCCGATTTACACTCTCATTTTCATCTAAGTGCATCTGTACCGCAGTGATACACTTGGAAAAATTTCATTTATCGATTAACAGATTATATCACTTTAGTGTTAAAACACTAATCTCATAAGATTCCGATAACCTCAATCCACTCAAATCGCTTCCCTTTCCTAGACTTCTCAATTCTATTTCGAATTCAATTACTCATTAACATAATACACTAAACTCATAAAGCAATTTCTGAACTCGCAATTCAATCTAGGCTCCACATCAATCTCATGTCCCTATAAATTTCAAACACAGAGTTTCACATTTATCTCCAACAAATAAGGCCGCTGGTCACTTTCACATATAATCATACGACTTTTCATTCATGCTGGACCATCAATTTCTCTTTCGATGCACTTTACGACAACATTAGGCTCTTATCGTTCTTTGCAATTTCTCTAACAGTCTCTTTAGTCTGCACTACACATAGTTCTTAATCACACTTTACATATCACTATCCTCAACAATAGGAGTCAGTTTCAATTCCTCAATAAGGTTCATAAATTTCAACACCCCATATAGGTCTTTGCCAATCCTTTAAATACACGATTGATTTGAAATTTCGATAGCTCATACCATTTTCCTTTTGCCCTTTACCAAAGTTGACAATTAACACTCAACAATAACACACTTATACGCTATTGATTTCGCTCAATCCATTTTATTGCATCAACGCTTTAACTTTGTGACTACTCAATCGCTTAATCCCTTTTACTATCATCACCATACCATTCACATTTCCCTCAAACAGCTTTGTCAAAGCTAAAGCCAGAAATCTTTGACACTTTTCTCGACAGATCCAAAGACTTAGTTAGTTCTCAATAACTCCAAATCCAGATACACACATTCTTGAAAAATTTCACGCTTATCAATACCTCCATCATCATCGAAGTCTTATCAATCATTCACTATTCATTCGATCGATTAAGATTCACTCTTATGATTACATGATTACCAATTTCCTCAACTATGCTAATTTATCCTCTTCACTTTTTAAACACATTAGTCAATCATCGATGCTCATAGTCACAGTCAAATTTGAACGCAATAGAGACACTTTACTCTTCAGTAGTACATCAATTTCCTTATACCCATACTTAATTCAGATAACTCTCTAAAGATCGATTGTCTCCAATGAGGAACAATTTTCTCATCTCTTTCTCGCCATCACAACATATTTTGACACAAATTCTTTTCCTTAGTTCTCCACATAACCCAATTTATTGCCATCATTACACAATCGGCTTGTTAACACATTCATCATATCTCTTTGTACTTTCAGATCACAATTACACAAAATATACACGAACCTATATTCTTCTCATATTCAAATTAACATTTCCTTGATATTCAATAATTTCTTACACAATCGAGTCATCTCATCAAAGTTTTACCTCTTCAATGATCACTCTCAAGTCAAATTATCGGATCAAACCTTATCACTCATTAACACTACTCATCAAAACGTTGTCAGTCAGTTATTTCCCATCACTATCCCTCAATCACCCTTAATACCTCAAAAAGATCAATTTCGATTACGCATACTTTTTCTCAAGAAGAGCAGTTCATGCCATGACTTACAAGATTATAACATCCCTTATAATGAGGCTCTGTAGGGCATTTAAACAATTCTATTTACTTTAACATTTTGAACACATCGCTATAATTATCACATCATATCTGAGTATACACTCACATCAATTGACTCATTAGTAGCCTATACTACTACTAAAAACACTTTAATCTCATTTAATTCTCGATAACCTCTCTCTTTTTGGTACCAGCTCTTGATCATTAATAGTCTCACTTCTTTCTCAGTTGATCGCTACAAGCATTCTCGTGCCTTGCCCTAACTCATCTCGAGCTTGGGGCCACATGGATAATAATCGGAGCTTATTTCATAGGCCACTTATTTTCTTCCTATAACATATTCACGCATATTATTCACTTATGCCCAATCATTTCACCCATAAGGGTGATCCCACTATCAAATGTATACTTCCAAAGGACAATCAATCTGAGCTCAACAACTTTCCTTTTTGCCCGACCTCGCATGAGGATCGAATACAATCTCTATTCATTTCCAATTGATCACTATAAACACTTTCATTCTATAAGAATCGAACCGCAATTATCCACTAACTCATTAATTTCTTCTCATGCCATCTCACAAATAAGACACTTACGCCAATATTTCCACTTGTCACGGGCTCCATGATCGGTGTATATTCACTTAGCAAATCAATTGAACCCTAATCACTCCTTCACCGCTATTATCAGATTTTACACTTTAATCTTTTCATAATTGTCTCATACTCACGAACTTTTCACACTCAAATCAATATCATCACTGTACAGCTTATTCTTGATTTCGCTAAGATAATTGATTCTCGACCATAAATCATGATTTATAACTCTCGTCACAGTAATCAATCTCAATTGCAACTTCTATAACATAGAACACTTTATTTTATCCCCAATATACACTTGAACTCTTGTCATTTTCAACACATTTCTATTTTCATTTTCCTCTCAATTCACAACTATCACTTTATTTCTATTTCACATTCCAAAAGTATACTCAAAGAAACTCTCATGTTGCATTTCATAATATAACCGCACGATACCAAGACACTAATCTTCACTTATCAAATCAAACCATATACTCTTTTCGGGTTTCATGATGTCCACAACTTCCTTTATCACATTCTCACACATTATCATTTTCTCACTATTTCTAACCGCTTAACGATCGATACATGCTAATGCATGTGACTATATGCTAGACTAGGATCGCTTGTCACCGTCATGTGTGACACGACTTAGATGCACGACTTGACACATTCTCGTAAAGCCCATGTAAGATTGTACTTCGGCTCGATACACAATGTAGCACCCACTCCCGCCGGAATTCAACCCGATATCGATGGTGATATCCGAGTCCGTGCCCAGCAAGTGGTGGTGTACTTAGAGCAATCACTACAATTCAAAACTCAAAAATATTTCTTTAAACAAAGTCAATCACACGTGGAAATCGGTAATAATTTAAAAATACAATGCACATAAAACCGTACTACTCTAATGCAGACGTGAACCGATCCCGACATCCGACTCGACCCTTGTAATAATCATACTCCCGCTTGTCCAACGGGTATTCTTCAATCCTGAAAAATAATTGCAATGTTGGGTGAGTTTATAACTCAATGAGAAACCATCATCGATGGTTCACCCAACTCATGCATATATACTCAATATATCACATATATCACAATTCACGCCTAAACACTATCAGCAATCTCATATTTTTACTATAATCACAATTTAAACATATCAACGAGCAATTATCACATTTCACTAAATATCTCTGTGCATCGCCACTTTTACACATATAAGGCGACGCTTTCACACTATTCACAATTTATCACTCATACGCATTCTCTATTTCACTACATAGTCGATGCATATGTATACAGATTCTCATTTTATGTCATTGTTGGATCGAGCATTTTTATCGTCCCGATTCGCACTTTTCAGACCGATCACATTATCGGTAGTAGGAGAGCCCTCTGGTATGACCATCGCCCACTCACATACGGGATAGAGAGCCCTCCGGTATGCACTATTCCTTTACACTAATCACATTTTAGGCAAGTAGGAGAGCCCTCTCGGGTATGCACTATCGCCAAGTTATGGCCCTAGGCCCTTTCATCGATATCGAGCTCAAAGCTCTAATCACTAAGCTCCAAATACAACTTGTTATTTTACCGCTTATTATTTTGCTAAGCATTCACTCACATTTACACAGTCACTAGCACTTATATTTATATATATCACTTTACTCTTATCACAATCGAGCACTTACTCATAATTTCATACAATGAATTCACAATCACAAGTATTTTCACAATCTCAAAGACATGTATTTCATATTTATAACACTCACATGGATCTCACTTTTCACATTCACTAATTGTTGGGACCCCGAACTTTTGATGAAAAATAGAAATATTAAAATGAATTTTAAATGAGAAAGAAATTGGTGAGAAAATTATGAATTTAAGGAAATTTGATGAAATTAAGAAATAATTTATGAGAAAAGAATTGTTTAATTTTGAGGACTTTGATATTTGAGTGAACTTATATGGATTATGAGAGAAAAGTGGATGAGTTGATTGAAATGAAGTTAAATAGCAAGAATTAAAAGAAAAGTGTGAAAATTTGAAGAATTTAGAAAGTTTGACTTTTGGAGAGAGATGTTTGACTTTGAGAGTTGACTTTTGATGTAGGCAAAATTTGATAAAATGATCTACATGAAACTTGTAGTTTATGTCAAGAGCTTTTCAGAGACATAAAGTTTGCAATTTTTCGACATCGGGAGTGAGAGCTATGATCGGTCAAAGTTGGCTTGGAAGTTTGACTTTGAGAAAAAGTTGACTTTTAATTGAGGCAAAATCCGAGAAAATGATCAACGGAAACTTGTAGCCTCTGTCGAGATTTTCGTGATATAAAGTTTGCTATTTTTCAACGCCGGATTGAGAGATATGAATTTGGAAGATATGCTTTGTTTCAAAATGTTATTAAGTATAGATTTGCATGTCTTTGCATTTCGAGGCCACTCGTCGATGGATTTAGTCGAATTGGAAAAGTGGCTTTACTGAAAGTTGTAGCTTGTATGTCGATCTTCCGACGGCCATAAAGTTTGTAATTTTTCGATATCGGGCTAGGAGTTATGAGCGATGAAAAATTGGAAGTCGCTTAGGAAAAGTCGCTTTGGATGTAATCGTGATTGAGGTTTTGACCTCTTCGAGACCTAATTTGATTTTGAGTACTTCAGGAAGTTGTAGAGCCTTTACCTTTCCATAGACATCAAATTAGTCAAATTCTAAGTTCGAATTAAGAGATATGATTTTCAAAAATTCAGTTATAGGTGGGTATTTAAGGTTTTGTAACTTTTGCTTGAACTCCAGGCCCTTTTGCAATCTTTTGTTATAAATCTTTCGTCCGACATCCGATTGACATGATTCTTGAAGCGTTGGATTCCTAAGACAATTACGTTCATTTTTATGAAGAATTATGATTTTTAGGAGATTATATGGAAAGAGATTGATTGAACCAAAGTAAGAGATGAGTTATAGGTTATAAGTTGGATAATTTTCTGAACATGGTTCAGTATTTTGCGATATTCGGGAGCTGTACAACTCCGATTGAGTTGATTCTTGAGGGAAAATAAAGTTAAGAGATAGGGCTACAACTCTTGTGAAGGGATCGAAATTTAATTCCATCCCTAAGATTGTCAAATTCTGGACTGAAGTTATGTTAAAGTTCAGTTTCGGATTTTGTGCAGGTCAGTTAGTAATTTGGCCACAACTTCTTCGTTTTAGATCCGAATTGAGCACCGTCAGTGGCTTTGGATTCGTAAGATCGAGAGGAACAATTTTCAAGAAGAAAGTTTGTCCAAATTATTTTGTTTATTTGCCCAAAATCAGATCGTAAGGTGACAGTTTTTCAAATTCCTGCAAGGGCAATTTTGGAAATAAGCTAACAAGTGAGGGGCAAAATGGTCATTTACCCCTCATTAAATGACATGGCAGAACACCATATAGGCTGTCGTTTTTACTCCCTTAAGCCAGCAGAGATTTTCGAAAATTAGAAGAAGGAGAAGAAGAAACGTTGGAGAAGAAGAGAGGGAAGCAATCGCTATGGAAGGAGAAGAAGAAGAGTGATGCAAGTTCGCTTTTTTCATGGGTTTCCAGCCATTTTCGTTTGTTTTCAAGGGGAAAGAGGAAAAAGAAGGTGAAAGCTCCATGGCATCCAACAAATTGAAAATGAAGAGAGAAGGTAAGAGAGAAAGCTTGAGTTTTGAGTTTTGATTTGTTTGATGGTCGATTGCTTGGAATGGTTATGGATTTAGTTTATCCATGATTAATTGAAGAGATTAGACTATAATTATGTTTAATTTTGATAAATTGAAAATTTGAGTTTATGTCAAATTTTGAAATTGGGGTTTTGTGAAATTGATGATTTAGATAGATTGAATTAGTGATGAATTTGAGATATCCTAAGTTAATTTTGATGTTTATGCTTTAGGTGAAGTTTAATTTGAAAATTTGTAAATTTGGAGTTTAGGCCAAATTAGGAATTTTGGGGTTTTGTGAATTATTGGGGTTTTGTGAATTAATGGTGTAGAATCATAATTAAGAGTAGGAATTGATGAAATGTGAAATCAATTTGAAGAAATTATGTTTTATGAGATTGAATTTGGGTGTATTGGTTTAGGCCAATTTTGAAAATTGAGGATTTTCAAAATTGGAGATTGAAATAGCTTGGAATTATGGTAAATTGGTGAATTCTAAGTTAATTTTGAAAATTATGCTATTTATGATGTGAATTTGGATTATTATGGTTTAGGTTTTGTTAAATTGAAGAGAGAGAGAAGCAAAGTCAAATCAAGCATCGGACAAGTTGCTTGCATGGAAATAAGGTGGGTAGTATATTTATTTATTGAATTATAAGCTAAATGTGACTTTTTAAAAATTAAAGAAAGCAATTGTTGAAAAAAATGTTTGAAAAAAATGTAAATAGTTGAAATTATGATTTCAAAGGATGAAAATGAGTTTAAGAAATATAAGACTTATGAACTTCATGGGTTTCAAATTATTTGATTTATGATTTAAAGAAATTAGTGTATATTTTGTCATGAATGTGATTATTATGTGATTAATTTGATGCTATGAATTGCATTAGATGATTATGTGAATTTATGTGATTTTATGCTTGTGTCATTTATGACACAATTTGATGTTATGAGTTGAAAATATAAAAATCAAGAGATTTTAAAAGGTGCCTTCAGCAATCAATTCGCTTTCGTTATGTGTTAAGTGGGTTTGGTCGTCCTTTGTGAGTCGTACGTTGTCTCTACTGCTTAAGCCTTCGCCTTACGCTGCAGCAATAGGCAAAGGAGTTCCGATTTCGACTCCCCTTCATTTCACGGCCGCATATGACCGCATATTGATGAATGTGCAAGACGTCTGTTAGACCTAACCAAACCAATTTCGATGTGTTATGTGTTTTGATGTGTTTATAATGTGATGCACTCATATTTAAAGTCGCATGATTTGAAAAAGGTTTGAGATTTTGAGAAATAAGACAAGAATTTATAATCATGAAATTTCGGAAGGTTTATGTAAGTTTTAAAAGTTTGAAAGGAGATTTTGATAAATGCTTAAATAGGAAAATTTTGAAAGTTTCAAAAGTTTAAAAGAAAATATTTTTCGCTTATTGTTCAGTTTATAAATGTATTATCCACGAGCTTCCGAGCTCACCCCCTTTCATCCCCAAATCTCTAAGTTTTTACGCAGGAGATCGGATAGAAGATTTGTATGATCACAAATCAGACTTGTGCATGTTCATATTATGTTTAAAGTTTGATGTGGTATTAGATTTTATGGATAGTTAAAAGCTAGTAAAGTGTATTTTAGTCCGATCAGATATGAATGGTTTTGCTTGTGGCGATAAATGTATAAGATTGTATTGTGTTCTAATGAGTTATAAGTATGATTATACTTTATGTATGAAATTGGATTTTGAATGTGGTCAGATTGATTGAGATTTTGAGTCGAGATGGTTATGGATTGAATTTATGAATTGTTTAGAATTAAGATTGTGTTTCACTGGTGTTTGGATGCCGACGGGAGGTCCGATGTTGCTTTGTGTTATTGGATGGATTACGATATTAGAAGTGTGTTTGCTTTGTTTTAAATTTTTGGCTGCCAAAATACAGTAGATTATGTTTAAATTTCGTAAAATTTTGGTAAAATGGGTTTTAAAAATGAGTTTGAGGATTTATATGAATGTATAAGAAATGATTAAGATGGATGAAGTGAGAAAGAATAGAAATGTAGGGATTGTTTATATGTTGAATGAGTTTGATTAAAGAGAAAAGGAAAGAATAAGAAAAAAAAAAGTTATACCGGATTTGAAATGTCATAAGGTTTCCAACGCGATTATGTTCGTTCGATCATTTTCTTGGTTTTGGTTCCTGATGTCGGATCCGCTTTGCTAAGTGTTTGTCTCCGCTTTCGCTTTGTATTTTCCGATTCGATCCGCTTCGCTACATTCGGTTTGATCTGATTCGGTCCGATTCGAAACTTTCCGAGTATTTGTTTCGCTCCGATGATTCGATTTGTATTCCGATTAGCGATTTCTCGCTTTTTGATTTTCCATTTTCCGTTCGCTTTTCGGTTGGGATCCGGTTCTCGGATCGGGTTCCAACACTAATACTCACATTTCTATCAATATGTCACTTCATTCGCTTATCACAAGTATTCACATTTATAACATATTTCACATGTATCTCATTTCACTACACTTAACATACTCGTAACACTTATTCACATTCTCGTAGTATTCACTTATAATCTTAACACATTAGTCTCAATGACTATAAACGGTCACATTCACGCAATCACTATCATCTATCGATTTAGCTCAATCACTTTACATTTATATCACTCACTTTAACACTTAATTCATACACATATTCACAGACATTTAATCATATAAAAGTCGAGGAACCAACTAGGTTACTTCACCGCACTTCCGAGCTACACACGGAAGTCCCAAAGAATATCCGTGGACCGTCGATCCAACAAGGCCTCTATAACAATACAACGAATTCTCATCACTATATGCTCAATCAATTGAATTCACTAATGCATATGTCTCAATTTGAAATTGTATGATGCATGATCATAATTTCCCAACACTAATCGCAATCCGCTATCTCTCGCTTCACAATCACACTTCACTATTCACTAGGTCAATAATATCTATTGACTTCAATTAGTCAAGACATAACTCTTAAGTTAAGCTCAATACTGAACTTGACTCTCTTTCGCTAATTAAAATTCCGCTGATCAAATTCACACTCTCAATCTCTACTACAATCGTAGACCTCATTCTCTAGTTCATAACGAATCAAAGTTCATCTCAATTGGAGGTCTACACTAAAAGTTCTGCTCAAAAGACTAAATCATTTCACTTCAGAATTTCACCCTCGTCATGACGTATAATTGCTCGTCACGACTCGTAAAGAGCTGCTCGTCGCGATGCGAAACCGCCGTCGTGGCGACTAAACCGCGCTTCGTCATGACGTCTAATCAAGCTCGCTATGACGAATAAATTAATTTATTTGTCGCGACGAAGCCCTCACATCTCAACACTCGTCGTGACGCGCGAAGGTCCGATCGCCTTCTCCGATCGATTTCGTCCTTTCTCACTAAAACCACCAAAACTCATCTAAACACTCACAATCTTTCATAATCACACCCATGAATGCATTTAACACAAAACAAACAACATTATACCATGAAACTTACCGATCGAAGCTCAAATCTTCAAAGCTTCAAACCCTAAAATCTCCGATACCTCTAGCTTCGCTTCCTTCCTTTCCCTGCACAATGAACCTCAACATCTCTCGATCTCTAACAACTCTTTCACTCACAATGAAGAGAACCAACGAAATCTCCAAGGAGAAGCTCACAATCGCCGACGGTGAAGGAGAAGAGAAAGGAAAAATGCTTAACCTTAGATTCAACCCATTTATATATATATATATACTCGAGGCTGATTTCAACCGAGATCAAAATCTACAAGTCCTCAAATCACTTAATTTCAGCCTCTAAAATTACACGGCTCATCACAATAATTCTTAAACTCATAACTCTAAATTTTCATGCCATAAATCACTCACTTTCGAACCGATTTCAAAATTATCACTACGGGTCAATTTTCCCATCGAATCACATAACTCTAAAAATTCCAGAAAATTTCTCATAAATCCACAAAATGTGAAACACTCACTCCTGCACTCAATTCTCGCCTCGATTCTCTATAACTTAATTATTCTTCGTGTCTCAATAAATCACTTTTCACTCAACTCATCATCTAATCAATTAACTACTCAATTCACTTATTGCTTAATTCTCAATAACTCACACAATTTTTCACAATTCACCATTATTTACTGGAATAATCATGAATGCATGTCACTATATATACATGTGCAATTAACTCATGGCACTGATGCAGAATCACTCTACATGCAAACTAATTATGAATGCACTCACAACTCTACCCGTACCCATATGCTCTTCGCATCGGTAACGGGATGTTACAGCAGCGGGTTATATTAGATGAAGCAAACCGCTCCAAGTTCACAAATCTAGGTTCCGAGCTTCAGAAGGGCCTAGTCAAAGAAATCACGGATTGCTTGGTAGAGAACAAATCGGTCTTCGCCTGGGTACCGAGCGACATACCTGGAATTTCTCGATCGGTCGCATCACATTCTCTCGTTATCTGACAAGATTACAAGCCAGTTAGACAGAAGAAGCGGTGGCAAAGCAAAGAAAGGCAGGAAGTGATTAAGAAAGAAATTGAAAAGCTGCTCAGTGCTGGGTTCATTCGGAAAGTCAAATACCCTGAATGGTTGGCAATTGTTGCACTTGTGAAGAAGAAAAATGGAAAGTGGAGAATGTGCATTGACTTCACTGACTTAAACAAAGCGTGCCCAAAGGACAGTTTCCCTTTGCCCAAAATCGATCAACTAGTAGACTCCACGTCAGGGCATGAACTTTTCAGCTTCTTGGATGCTTTCTCGGGCTACCATCAAATACAAATGAGTCTCGAAGATGAGGAGAAGATAACTTTTATAACTGACCAGGGCACGTATTGCTACCAGGTAATGTCGTTCGGTTTGAAGAATGCAGGGGCCACTTATCAGCGGCTCGTCATGGAAGTTTTCAAGGAACAGATCGATCGATCAGTTGAGGCCTATATGGATGATATGGTCATCAAAAGTAAGACGGCCGCTGAGCACGTGGAAGATCTCAAAGAAGTCTTCCAAACCCTTAATAAATTTCAGATGAAGCTGAACCCGGAAAAATGCGTCTTTGGTATGGCATCTGGAAAATTCCTGGGGTTTATGATTACTCAGCGGGGGATCGAAGCTAATCCAGAAAAGATCAAAGCTATCGTCCAAATTTCCTCGCCGCGATGCTTGAAAGATGTTCGACATCGACCGGCGGATAGTTTCTTTGAAAGGTGTTCGCTCTGTGGATGGGGACAAGTGCCTCCTATTTTTCAAAATTTTGAGGAAAGCGGATGTGACCCGATTCCACTGGCCGGATGAATGTGAAAAAGGCATTCCAACACTTGAAGCAATATCTGACCACGGATGTGACCCGATTCCACTGGCCAGATGAATGCAAAAGAGCATTCCAACACTTAAAGCAATATCTGACCAGTCCGCCAGTTTTACAGAGCCCAGTTGAGTGAGAGAATCTGATTCTGTATTTGGCAATCACAGAGGGGGCGACTAGCGCAGTCTTTGTTCGATTGGAGGGAAATGAGCAATTCCCAGTCTACTATGTTAATAAGGTGCTGAGTAGGCCAAAAACACGGTATACGCCTATAGAAAAGTTGGCTCTCTCCTTGATAACTACGGCGCGGAAGCTAAGACCCTACTTCCAGAGTCATACAATTGAGGTATGGACCGACCAACCCCTCAGGCAGTGCCTTCAAAAGCCTAAGACCTCGGGGTAATTAATAAAATGGGCGGTAGAGCTGGGAGAGTTCGACATACAATATAAGCCTCGGACTACGATCAAGGCTCAAGTGTTGGCGGACTTCGTTGCAGAAATGAGTCAATCTGACTCGCAGGGAGAGCAACGCCCTGCCTGGAGGCTATTTGTCGATGGGTCGTCCAACGTTGAGGGTGCGAAAGGTGAGTGGTATCGATCAGCCGCATCTGGAAGAAAATGTAGAATACGCTCTTCGGTTAGAATTTAGAGCCTCCAATAACGAAGCAGAATACGAGGCTCTGATAGTCGGCCTCCAATTGGCAAAAGAGATGGGGGTAAAGCATCTGAAGGTGTACAATGATAGCCAAGTAGTGGTTGGACAAGTTATCGGGCAGTACGAGGCCAAGGGGAGAAGTATGATCAAGTACCTAGAGTTGGTAAAGCAGGAGTTGAATAATTTCGAGCAATACCCGGTCAGCAAGATAGAGCGGACTTAAAATACCAAAGCAGATGCACTCTCCAAAATGGTCTCCGATCGAGATGCGAGAAATAACGTTTTGGTCGAGCGACTAGACTGGCCTAGCATTCAAAAAGCCAATGAAGTCCTTGACGCAAATGCTGAGCGATCGAGTTGGATGGAACCGATCAGACAGTACCTCCTTGGGGGAACGCAGCCTGAAGATACCTTGGAAGCCAAGAAACTAAGGATAAAGGCGACTGAATATGCGATCGTTAATGACACCTTGTACAAACGGTCTTATGACTGGCCACTACTGCGATGCTTGAGCGAAGAAGAGGCAGAGCAGAAAATGGCTGAAGTCCACGAAGGAATGTGCAGAAACCACGTAGGAGGCAGAATGTTGGCTCACAGATTAATTAGGCAGGGGTATTACTGGCCGACAATGAAGAGAGATTGCCAGGAGAAATTCAATCGGTGTGAGGCTTGCCAGAAAAATAGTAACCTGTCTCACCAGCCGACCGAGAGGATGAAATTAGTGAGGCATCCTATCCCCTTTGTTCAATGGGGAATGGATATACTAGGACCTTTCCCCCTCGGTCCTGGACAGAAGAAATTCTTGATAGTAGCAATGGAATATTTCACCAAATGGGTAGAAGCTGAAGCGGTCGCTACAATTACTGAGCAGAAGATGGAAAATTTTGTACGAAGAAATATACTAAGTCGCTTCGAGATGCCTATAGTGTTGGTCACAGACAACGGTCGGCAGTTCGACAACAACAAGTTTAGAGATTTCTGCAAGCGACTAAAGATAAGGCTACAATTAACTTCAGTAGCCCATCCTCAAAGCAACGGTCTCGCGGAGAACACTAACAAAAAGATAATGAGCGCCCTCAAGAAGCGCTTAGATGGACGTAAGACTTGGGTAGATGAACTAGATGAAGTATTGTATGCATAAAACTACCCCAAATGGAGCCACAGGAGAAACACCGCTAGATGACTTTTCAAGCGTAGCCTAGTTCCATGAAGTGGTGTTGCATAATCAAAGGGTGTCGAGCTATGAAGAAGAGCGAAATAATGAAGCCCGTCGTGCAGAACTCATGCTTCTCAGTGAAGACAGAGATAGGGCAGCCGCTCGTTCGAAAGCCGTCAGGCAAAAAGAAACGAAGTTCTACAACAGAAGGGTAAATCTGAGCGATATAAAGGTCGGTGGATACGTCATGCGAAAGGCCGAGGTGGCTGGAAAGCATCCTAGAAAGCTCAGACAGGCGTGGGAAGGACCCTATCAAGTGATCAAGCAAGTTGGACATGGCTCCTACGTCCTATATGATGCGAACGGGAAGATTCTACCGATGCCCTGGAACTCTCAAAACCTGAAGGCGTTATACCAGTAGATAAGCTTTATTTTAGTTAATCTTTGTTTATTATTGTTTATTGTACACAACCTGTGGGTACCTTTTTCCTGTCCCTGCCAGTTAGGTTTTTTAACGGTCCGCACCCTTGTCATCATCAATAAAGGGATTTTAGGTTTCTTGGCAAGACATTTCACTAAATTTGGCAAAGGAAGAAAATTCCACCAACCGATTGCCTCGACCATCGCTAGGCCAGGTTGTCAAGACAAGATCCTTGGAACCATGGCTCGACCTCGACATAGCCCGACCAGGTTGCCAAGACAAGATCCTTGGAACCATGGCTCGGCCTCGACAACGCTCAGCCAGGTTGCCAAGACAAGATCCTTGGAACCATGGCTCGACCTCGACATCGCCCGACCAGGTTGCCAAGACAAGATCCTTGGAACCATGGCTCGGCCTCAACAACGCCGCCAGTTGCCAAGACAAGATCCTTGGAACCATGGCTCGACCTCGACATCGCCCGACCAGGTTGCCAAGACAAGATCCTTGAAACCATGGCTCGACCTCGACATCGCTCGACCAGGTTGCCAAGACAAGATCCTTGGAACCAGGCGATGCTGAGAAGATTAATCTCGGATCGCTCGGCCGAGTTATATTGCCTTGGTCGACTATGACTCTCGGAAACTACGACCAATCGATGCACATTGAGTGCGTTTGTTTACTACCCGCTATTGAAAAAGATCACCCAATTTTAACGACATATGGTGATGAAAAATAAAATTTTTATTTCCATGAATATGTTCTGGCCACAAGCCCGACCAGATGAACTTTACAAAAGGGGGGAAAATTATTTCGATCCTCCAGCGGGAGAGAAAGGGTCAGCAGCAGGATCGGCAGAAGAAGGGCCACCAGCTGGATCGGCAGAGAAAGGGCCAGCGGCCGGATCAGTAGAGGAAGAGCCAGCAACCAGATCGACAGAAGAAGAGCCAGCAGTCAGATCGACAGAGGAAGGACTAACAACCGGATCGTGAGAAGGTAGCGGAGAGACATCCTCTTCCTCTTCTAAGCTTAGGTCCAGCTTCTCGTCCGAAACCAACACTCGCTCTCCCTCGATCATCTCCTTCATTTCCTCCAGAGAGAGGCCGAGAGCGGTGGGAAGCATCGGCTCGGTGTAATCCTCGAATGAATGACTACCCGACCCGTCGGGGATGTGGACGTCGTGGCAATTCCTCAAGAGTGAAAGGGCCAAATCAAAAGCGAACTCTAGGCACTCCCCATGTAGGAACCGCCCTTTCCACCGCTTGATCACCTCAACCCTTTGCTTCTTGACGGAGCTCCGTAACTCTTTCAATCTATCCTCGGCCCTCAGTTTACCCTCCACCGCTTCATGGCAATCCTGGAGGAATTTCTTACAAAGCTCCTACTCCGTCTTCACCTCCTTCTTCAAGCCCTCACACTCCTTAGCCAGCCAGTCCTTCGCCCCAATCAACCGGCTTCTCTCCTCCTCCCCCGTGGTAAGTTGAGCTTTCATAATGCTCCTCGCCTCCTCCCAAGATTTCTTCTCCTCCTCCAAGGAAGAGAGTTGAGCCAGGAAGACGTCCCTCTCTTCCTTAGTCTCTGAAAGCTCGCCCCTGAAAGTTTTCACTTGCTCAAGGAGATCGTGGACTTCCCGGTCCAACGATTGATTAATCCCGTCGAGCTGCTCTATACGTTGGTGCATCTCGGAGGATAGCGCCAGACTTTTTACACAGCTACGGACGAGACGAGGCCCTAGCTCTTGATTGCTCCACGAGTCCATGAGCTTCTCGTCCGCAGGGGGAACGATCCTCTGAGCAATGTGAAGGGACACATCGAGGTCCCCAATCGATGCAATCTTAGCCAAACTAATCGCTGGCTCCCACTTTTCGGCGCTCGTCGCTCGCCCCTTCCCCTTGCCTTCTCTCTCTTTCCCTTTCCTGCCTTGACCCGATGGGCAGGAAGGTCAGTCAACAATCCGAGCAATCTTCTTCCTCTTAAGAGGTGGCTCTACCTCCTCTTCCTCCTCTTCTACGGCTACTAGGCCTTCATCGGCTGGCCGGGTCATCACTGTTGATTCGCTCAAAGCGATGCCTGTGGTGAGGCTTGTAGACGGCTCGGAGGCCTTAAGCCGAGCAACATCCGAGCTGACCTCTCCTTTCTTATCCTGCCTTTTCGTCTTCAAGGAGGGCTTGGCGACTTTGTCTTGTCCCCTTGGTAAAGCGGAGGACCCGGTGAAATCCTCGAGCCTTGCCATGGCTGCACAACAATAAAAATAGGTAAAGAAATCGAAACCGACACTTACAAATGCAGTAAATAGTTCAACCACGAGGAATCAACCAGAGGGGCAGTTTCTTCTCCTAGCCCGCTAATTTGGAGCTGGGGGTCGGTTAGAAATGAATCAGCCGAGGCCCCCTCGCGATATCCCCTAATGAGGAGATTGAAGTCATACCGACCGAGCCCCTTTATACGATCGACCACCTCCCACTCCTCTCTAGTAAGAGTTAGGCTCGACGCGTCATTCCATCGCTCAGCTAAAGGATATCTCCACGGCTGGGACTCGAAGGAAGACCCCAGAGGCTTCACGAAAAAGTACTTTATCCGCCAAGTGGTAATTTTTGAAGCCGTTCTAGCCGGGCGAAATCGGGCATCTCTGTTCTGCAGCTGAGGGATCCCGGCCCTAGAGCTTGAACTCTAGTTCATCCTCAAAAAATGGCGTAGGATGCTAATCGAAGGAGGACAACCGAACTGATGGCACAACAAGGCCAAACCATTGATGAATCTCCATCCATTCGGAGGAATTTGGCCCGGCCTCATATGGTAGGCGATGCACACCTCTTCAATGATCGGGGCATACGGGAGCTTCGTGCCACCGACCGAGAAGAAGCTGTCAAAAATAGAAAAATATCCTCCCCCACTGCTATGAATCCTTTCGTTCTGGCTAGCCAACCTCGGCCCCTAGGACATAAGGATATTATTCCTAATAATCGACCGATTCAGCTCCCCCACGGTCATTGTCGATTCATCTTTCGGTGGCGCCTCTACTACCATCCCATCCTTCCGGTCACTCACCGTCGCTACTTTCGCCACTACTTCAGGTGCCCTCTCGGCGGTTTCATCCCTAGGGCTAACCCCACTTCTAGAACTGGTCGACGACATGCTCACAAAGAGGAAATTTAGAGGAAGAAACGAGGGAAAAGGACGCACCTATTTGGTGATTTGAGGTTAGAAATTTGGACGACGGTTGAAAGGAAACTCCGGAGAATGTAAGCAAAAAGGTGCAAATGAAAGAAGAATGAAAGCCGGAGAACAAAACAAGCATGAAGAAAATTTGTAGTTGCTGACCCTGAGTATTTATAGAAGATCGGTCGAATGGGCGTTCCAACCAACACTTGACACATGGAGAAAATCCGAGCTGAATTTAGACACGTGGCCGAATCTTGGCTGAGGTAAATTAGGGTTATTAGAAATTCGTGAGCAACATGAATAGCTTGAAAGGACGTCGTGATACCGCATAACGGTTACAAATTTTGAATATCTCGCCGAGGGACACGCGCCAAGGTAATAATTATCAGGTACCTTCATGCGCTCAATGTCGATGTCCACCCGATCTACCTTGGCGCGAGCTATCATGCAATAATGTAGTGTTTGGTTACTGTCCCCACACGTGGGGACAGTAAAAAAAACAACAAAATCCTGTCCCGTGTATGTGTTTGGTTCACATCCCTACATTTTTGTCCCCTGACGTCGGAAGACAGAGATAATAAAATCTGTTCACTCGAATATCGTAGGACAAAGACGCTGCCTCTTGTCTACCTCTCAAAATTACCCGACCTCTAAAACGCAGTGCCCTTATTTCTCTTTGGCATGCCCTCCTTCCCATCTTTCCAGATTCACTGCTCCCTCCCACGCCCTCCTTCGCATATTCCCAGATTCACTCGTCTCTCGCACGGTGGGATCTGAACGCTTCTCTGTCGCACGGTGGGCAAGACTCTTCTTCCATTGGTAAGTTTTTGTATATTTCTGGAAAATTTGTTTTTGCCTCCGAAGGTGTCCATACGCAAGTGTTCTTCTTCTCTTTTTGGAATGTGGGGTCGAAAATGCATTATGCGAAAGAGTGGGAGATTGAAATTTATTATTGCGTCATCCGGTGGTTTCCTCTCGTAACATTTGTCTTTTTTTTGTATAAATAGGCTGGGTTTTTGTTCATCGGTGTGAGGTTGTTCAAGCTCCAAAGAATTTCTTGTGTTTCATTAATGTAATTCCATTTTTCTCGATTGTTGTTTGCTGTGGGTTTTGTTCATCGGTGTGGGTTTTTGTTCATCGGTGTGTGTTAATAACAGGTATGTGGATCACTTGTTGTCTGCTGTGTTTGTAATAACTTCTAAGACAGAACCAAACGCTATTGAGTTTGAGCTGATTTAGACTTCAAATTAAACACGCCAGATAGTGTGGTTTGTCAGGTTATGACTCTAACTGATGGGCAGCATTTTGTATATAAATTGTGATTTGTTGGGAATTATGACTACATCTCTTTATACCTAAAGACTTGTAGTTTGGTGTGATTATATTTGTACCATAAAACATCTCTTTATACCTGAGCTTGATTTCTGTTGGTGTGTAATCCAGTGATCCTAAATTCACTGCGTTTAGGAATGATTTGAGTTATTACCTGGAATATGTAACAGTTTGAATATTTACGCTTTGTTGGCATAGGAAATATGTTATGTACATATTGTTAAGTTTAAGTTCATTCTGGCAAAATTTTGTTAATGTTAAAACTTGATTACTTTTATAAACAAAAAAAGAAAGAAAGAAAGGTTCCGAACTTGTATACTGCTTGGCCATTCTGAAGAGTGCAGAGCTTAATATAATTAGATGTAGGTGTTATCCTTTTTAAGTGAAAGTAAGAGTTTCATTGCAGATGCTGGGACAATTGACATCTAACTCACTTGCCATAGTCAAAACCTAAATATTAAAATGATTGAGGCTGAAGGATGGATTTGGGTTGTTTTTAGTGTGAAACCATTTTTTAGGGCGAAGTATGGAAGTGCTTGATTTGCCTTCAAATCATGTATGTTATTCTTTGGATCCTCATGTAGAAAACTTTATGACCTCGAGCAAAATAACACTTCTCCGATTGAACCACATCCTTCCATCACATTTTTATAAACAAAAACAAGAAGATATAATTTGCTTGCACAAAAAGATACATCACATAATTTTAGTTTAGCATTTTCATTCTTAGCTGCAACTTAAAACATTAGATATAATAGAGAGATGTTGAGTTGAAGGATCTTTGAGTTGTTTTAAATTTGTGAATTTTCAGTTATATGGTTTGCAAATGCCATACGCTGATGTCGTTGCTCTCTTTTTCAAGCAATACTTTTTTCATTCTTCTTGAGTTTCCGTAAGGAAAACTTTATTGGGTTAGACATATGTTCCATACCTAAAATTCATGAAATAAAGGTCCCATAAATAACATCATCAAGCCCTGTTAAGAACTGATAAATATGTTCTTCCTCTCATTCATATATCATCACTTTTTGTAGCATCAGAGGTGCATGTTAGATTCTTTGAATAATTGACCAATTCATCCCACATTTCTTTTATTTTTGTATAGTATATCACCACATCCACTCCTTGTTGTTTAAAAGATGAAATCTCACTTTTCAACTCATAAATATGAGGCAGTTACTGCAACTGAAAATCATTCTCTTAAATCATCCTGTATACACTTGACACTATCCACACAAGGTTGCAAAGTCTCATTTATTGTTAGACCCCAAATTTTTTTTATGATGATATTAAGCATGAATTGTGATAATTGTGGTTTTATGCCTTAGTTTGAGTTAATTGGGAGTATTAGTGCATACATTCGGTTTATTTGAGCCTAATTAGATGATGTGGTTTTACATGGAGATTATAGGTAAAAATGTGTGAGGGCATTTAGGAAGTTTACTTGTGTTGGAATGGATTTAGGCTTATGAGGAGGGGTAAAATGGTCTTTGTCCACCCTTAGGTTTTTAAAGGAAAGAAATAGAATAGAAAAGAAAAGAGAAAGAAAGGAAAATAGAAGAAGAAGAAGAAGAAGAAGGAGTGGCCAGACGGTGGAGGAAGAAGAGGAGAGAAAGAGAGGTTCGATTTCTAAGGTTTCGGCGAGTTGAAGCGTTTTCCGTAAGTTTAGCATCTTTCAATCTTGTTTTGGATGGATTAAACATTAAGATAGCTTAGATTGAGCATAATCGATGATTTAGGGTTTTGGGTGAAAATATAGATAAATCGTTGGGTTGATGATTTTAGGATGGATTGAAGTTTAGAATGGGTTATAACCGTAGTAGGCCTTGATCTATGCCTTATGTGTGTTGCATCATGCTTTGGAGAATGATTGAATTGTGAAATGCAGAAAAGTCGGGTTCGAGTCGTTCTCAGGCCCGACGCGTCATGACGTCGCGATGAACACGCGATGACGAGTGAAAATTAAATTCGCCGCGACGTGTGGGGGACGGTTCGTCGCAACGTGCGAACCTGTGTTCGACATGCGAGTAGGCTGCACATCGTGGTGCACACTTGTGGTCGCCGCGACGAGCAGACCGTTCAGCGCGGCGAAGCCGCGGCGAGCCCCCTGTTATCCGAAAGTGAGATTTTTACATTTTTTTTGGGATATCTTTTGGTGTAGATGTCCGATTGAGGTAATTTTGGATTCGTTGTGATCTAGAATAAAGGACTACGAGTTGTATGAAGAAGGGAAGTGCGAAAACTACTTTGAAGGGTTCAGGAATGTAGATAGGATTCGGATGGAGACTTTTAACACTTTACTTTTTGCTTTTCGAGCTTATTGGAATATTTGCTATGGATATTAATTGTATGAAAACTTGGTTTATTATAGGGAACCAAGCTGATTTGACCCAATCGCAAGAGGAAGGACAACAGTGAGTCTGATACTCAAGCGATACTAGGTGGGTAATATATTTATGGTTATTGTGTGTATAGGCAATTTACCTGATGTGTGCTTGCTTGCATTAGATGACATTACTGGTATTGAATTACATGAGAAATATTGAATATGCCTTTGATTATGATTATGCATGGCTTGATAGGCCATATGGAAATGGACAAGAATGAGAATATAGAAAACTGTGAAAATGCTTTGAGCATGAATCAAATGGATTGTGTGATTTGTTTAGGTAAGAGAGTTACGGATGGATTCACGTGCGTTGCCGACAAGAAGCCTTCTCCGGCCGCTTGTGGCAACGAGATCCTCGAGAAATCGACTTTATAGTTTACTGGATCTACTTTTGGTTTATCCGGATGGATTACTAACTCTCGAGCCATTTGTTTGTGCATACACGATTGATTTGATGAGCATAACATATGATGGAATTGATGGACTTAAGTATAAGAATTGTTATGTTGAAAATAGAAATTGCATGACCTATGTTTATAATGAATGTGAATTATTTGATGAATGTGGAATTATGAATATATGTATATTGCTTGATTGTGTGGCTCATTGCCAATGGCTATAAACGATATGCCATCGAGCTTGAACTCACCCCATTACTCTCCCTCCTCAGTGCGGTCGAGACGATTGTCGACTTTGCAAGGCATCGGAAACTTCAAGCTAGTTAGAGCCTTGTATAAGTTAGTACTTTGTTAGCCCACCAAGATTTCATCATGGAGCATACTTTTATATTTGGGATTTCATTTATTTTGTATACGCTGCATTTGAGAATACTTGTTGAACTTCGTTGAAATTGTAATGGAATGAAGCCCCTTAGTTTATGGGGTGTTTAATTCATGGATGGGATGCATGTGTAGAATGTATGCATGAGATTAGGTATGTGTGTATGTAATGTATTGTTATACGAATCGTATGGTTTTGTGTATGGATGTTGGGATCGGGTCCGAAGGTATATGGAGCGCCCGTCGCAGGCGCGACCCGAGGGGCTGCCTCGAGAATTGGAGACTCGGGACCCGGGCCCAAAATGTTTGGTATCAGAGCGCCTAGGTTTAGGTGTCCTCAGCTTAGAATGCATATAGGACGACTTGTTTGATATATGATTGATTGTTGCATTGATTAAGTGACATGGATATTATGCATACATGTAGATTGACATATAGCTAATCTTTAGTGTTTACCTTTGAAGAAGTACGATGCCACCTCGTAGAAGGACACGAGGAGTGATGCAAGGATCTGCTTGACCCGACTCTCCGACGAGAGAGGAGGGATCGATGAGTCAAGAGTCTGTGGAATGCCGAGGCTTCGGGCTAGTAGTGAGCCCGCTTTGTCACCAACTCAAAGCGCCGCCAGCCCATAGAAGCCAGTGCCTCCATTAGATCCGAGATTGTTCTAGGCCTTACTGTGCATTCGCAAAGCATGGGTCGATGCCCATTAGCTTTTCTGCCATTTCAGCCTGTAAGGGCGACGATTTGATAGATTAAGGAAGTATGGGGCAGTTGATTTCTTTGGGACGTCAGATCCTGAAGAAGCTGAGACATGGCTGAGAAAGACAGAGAGAGTGCTGGACCAGATGGAGTGTGAGGATGACGAGAGAGTCATCTATGCCGCTAGCTTGCTTTGTGGGGATGCACTTCACCGTGGGAGACTGCATCAGGAGTCGATGAGGCCGAGGGGTTAGCATGGCGGATTTTGTGGTTGCTTTGAAGAAGTACTTGTTCGAGGTATATGTTCACAGAAGTAGAGGAGTTCCTCGCTTGACTCGTAGGATATGATCACACCGAGTATGAGCGCCTGTTCACACAAATTATCCCAGATGCTTTGGATTTGATGCCGAGTGAGGCTGCGGATATCGTTGGTTTAGTCAGTCCGCACCGCCATCGAGAGAAAAGGTGATTGTGCAGCATTTTGTGGATTTCCAGCACTGGTCGAGGCACTACGAGAGTTGAAAATATAGAGAATATTAAGAGTCTTGTGAACAAGAAGAGAAAGGGCGAGCAGCCCAAGAGAGGAGGTAGCACTAGTACTCCCATGCCGCACAGAGTGCTAGGAGCTTCCCAGCCATTCAGAGGAGAGGAGCAAGGTGCAGCCCACCTAGAACCGATGAGGACTTCTACTTGCTTCTCACCAAGCTTCAACGGTGGGTGGCGATAGAAGGGAGATGGAGATAGGTCATTCGTCCCAAGTGCAAGCATCATGGAGAGCTCATGAGGAGAGTGTTTTAGACCGACAGTGCTTGTTTCAACTGTGGGGAGAAGGGACACATTGCAGAGAGTGTCCTCAGCTCCCCGACTGTGAGAGAGGTCGATGCAAGCTCCGAGGAGGACAGAGACTATGGGATGGAGGATCGTGATGTAAGGGGCAATTGATGTGGCTAAGAGGGTGAATCTTCCGGAGACCGAGAGGCGTGCACCACCTAGGTGTTTCATGATGACTAGGAGGATGCGAGATCGCACTGATGTTGTCACCGTACAATATGCTTATTTTCGATCTTTGTGATTGTGTTGATTGATCCAGTTCTACTCACTCGCTTGTTTCTTCTAGTAGACTGTGTGATTTGATTGTGAGCCCTTTGGATACTCCGCTGATGGTGAGTACTCAATCGGTCAATATATTGTGATTAGTCAAGTGTTTAGAGGTTGTGAGATTCAGATTGGTGGAGAACTTCAGTGGTCGATTTGATGCCACCAAGATGAGTGGTTTAGATGTGATTTTGGGCATGGATACATTAGAAAGGTACAATGCCCATTTGGATTGTAAACAGAAAACAGTGGAGTTTAAATTGGATGACGGTAGAAGAGTAGTGTTTACTGGGGACAGGAAAGCGAGTCCGCCCATGATTGTCTTAGCTTTGACAGCAGAAAAGATGATGAGTAAGGGTTGTGAGGCGTTTTTGGCTTATGTGATAGACTCCAGAGCTGATAGAGGGAAGCTGGAGGATATTCCAGTAGTTAGAGAATACTCGGATGTCTTTCCCGAGAAATTGCCAGGACTACCGCCAGCTAGGGAAGTTGAGTTTCCCATTGAGCTTTTGTCAGGTACAAGGCCGATTTCGATTCTGCCCTACCGGATGGCTCCGGTGGAATTGAAAGAGCTTAAGGAGCAATTGGAGGAATTGTTGGAGAAAGGGTATATTCGACCGAGCTCTTAGCACTGGGAGCTCCGTCCCATTTGTGAAGAAGAAAGATGGATCGTTAAGGATGTGTAGACTACGTGAAGTTGAATCAGATTCTTGTGAAGAATAAGTATCCGCCCTCGCATTGATGATCTGCTTGATCAATTGCAAGGAGCGAGTCTTCTAAGATAGACTTGAGATCGGGTTATCATCGATTGAGGATTAAGGAGTCGGATGTGCGAGTCCGCTTTCAGACTCGGTATGGGCATTTTGAGTTTTGGTTATGCCTTTCGATTGACGAATGCGCTAAAGATTTATGGATTTGATGAATCAGTATTTAAGTCATTCTTGGACCAATTTATCATTGTCTTCATTGATGATATCTTGGTGTATTCCAAGAGTGATGAGCGATGAGGAACATTTAAGGATGGCTTTGAGACTTTGAGGAGCAATGAGTTGTATGCCAAATTCAATAAATGCTAATTTGGCGAGAGAAGTTTCATTTCGACACGTGATCTCGAGCAAGGAGTTCATGTGATCCAAAGAAGATAGAAGTTGTGGTGAGTTGGAAGCACCAAGAATGTGGCAGAGGTGAGGAGTTTTCGGGTTTGGCGTGCTATTACCAAGATTCGTGGAGGATTCTCCATGATAGTCCTCCGATGACGGGTTATCGAGGAAGAACCGAAGTTTGTTTGGAGGATGAGGTCGAGGAGCTTCGAGGAACTCAAGCTCGATTGACGAGTGCTCCGATTTTGGTTTGCCTTTGGGAGAGGAAGGTTATTCGTGTATAGTGATGCTTCGAGGAAGGGTCTTGGATGTGTTCGATGCGGGGAGATCGGTGATTGCTTATGCTTCTAGCGGTTGAAGCCTTATGAGCTGAATTATCCGATTTATGATTTGGAGTTAGCGCCTATGATCTTTGCCTTTAAGATTTGGAGGCATTATTTGTATGGAATTCAGACTCGGATCTTCACTGATCATAAGAGTCTGAAGTATTTGTTGAGTCAGAAGGAACTGAATTTGAGGCAGAGAAGGTGGATTGAGCTACTTAAGGATTATGATCTGTTGATTGAGTACCATCCGGGCAAGGCCAATGTTGTGGCGGATGCCTTGAGCAGAAGTCTTCGATTGCTCATGTTCGACGGTGTATCTTCCTTTATTGAAGAGATGGCCAAGCTTAAGATAAGCTTGAAGCAGGAGGAGTCGGAGTGTCTTCTCGCTAATTTCAGAGTGAGGCCGATTCTCAAGGAAAAGGTTAGGGAATTGCAGGCTCAAGATGCGAATTTGAGCAGACTCAGGGATGAAATTCAGAAGGGTAAGGTTTCTGAGATAGATGTGCAGGATGATGGGCTTATGAAAGTAGGGAACCGATTGTGTATTCCAGATATGCAGGAGATTAAAGATGAGATTATGGATGAGGCACAATGCGCTTATGCCATGCATCCGGTAGCACCGGGATGTCTGAGAGATTTGAGAGAGCATTTTTGGTGGAGAGGCATGAAGAGGGATATACCGAGTTTGTCAAGAAGTCTCTAGTGTGTCGCAAGTCAAGGTTGAACACCGTGCACCTTCAGGCAAGTCGAGGCTGCCTATTCCGGAGTGGAAGTGGCAAAGGGTGACTATGGACTTTTGATGGGTTTGCTAGACCAAAGCGGAGGCATGATGCCATATGGGTTATAGTGGATCGGTTGACCAAGTCAGCTCACTTTTTGGCGATCAAGTAGACTGATTCTTTGCATGTGCTAGCAAAGAAGTATATCGATGAGATAGTGAGGCTGCATGGAGTTCCATATTCTATTATGTCAGACCGAGATCTGCGGTTTACTTCGAGATTTTGGGGTAGTTTGCAGGAAGATCTGGGGACGAAGCTGAATTTTAGTACGGCGTTTCACCCTCAGACGGATGGTCAATCAAAGAGGACTATTCGGACACTTGAGGGGATGCTTCGGGCTTGTGTGATGGATTTCAGAGGAGCTTGGGATGAGCATTTGCTGTTGGTCGAATTTGCTTATAACAATTCGTACCATTCGAGCATTCATATGGCTCCATATGAGGCATTGTATGGGAGGAGATGTAGGACTCCGATCTGTTGGGATGAAGAAGGAGAGAGGCAATTGGAAGGACCGGAATTGATTCAGACAACCGTTGAGAAAATCAATTTGGTTAAGTAGCGGTTTAAGGCAGCACAGGATAGAATGAAGAGTTATGTTGATGCTCACCGAAAAGAGATGGAATATGAAATCGGTGAGAAAGTGTTCCTTAAGACATCTCCTTGGAAAGGAGTATTGAGATTCGACAAGAAGGGTAAGTTGAGTCCGAGGTATGTGGGTCCTTACGAAATCCTTGAGATGATTGGACCACTCGCCTATAGATTGGCATTACCTCCGGAGTTATTGCAGATTCACGACGTTTTTCATGTGTCCATGTTGAGGAGGTATAGATCGGATCCTTCTCATATCATCCAGGTTAGTGAGGTCCAGCTGAGAGATGATTTGAGCTATGAGGAGCTTCCAGTGCAGATTTTGGATACCAAGGACAAGGTCCTTAGGAACAAGACGGTTCAGCTAGTCAAAGTCCTGTGGAGGAACCATTCGGTAAAGGAGGCTACTTGGGAGCCATTGGAAGCCATGCGGGAGAAGTATCCGCATCTTTTCGAAGATTCAGGTAAATTTCGAGGACAAAATTCCTTTTAAGAGGGGGAGAAATGTTAGACCCCAATTTTTTTTTTTAATGATGAAATTAAGCATGAATTGTGATAATTGTGGTTTTATGCCTTAGTTTGAGTTAATTGGGAGTATTAGTGCATACATTCGGTTTATTTGAGCCTAATTCGTTATGATGTGGTTTTACATGGAGATTATAGGGTAAAAATGTGTGAGGGCATTTTAGGAAGTTTACTTGTGTTGGAATGGATTTAGGCTTATGAGGAGGGGTAAAATGGTCTTTGTCCACTCCTTAGGTTTTTAAAGGAAAGAAATAGAATAGAAAAGAAAAGAGAAAGAAAGGAAAATAGAAGAAGAAGAAGAAGGGAGTAGCCGACGGTGGAGGAAGAAGAGGAGAGAAAAGAGAGGTTCGATTTCTAAGGTTTCTGACAGTTTGGAAGCGTTTTCCGGTAAGTTTAGCATCTTTCTATCTTGTTTTGGATGGATTAAACATTAAGATAGCTTGGATTGAGCATAATCGATGATTTAGGGTTTTGGGTGAAAAGTATAGATAAATCGTTGGGTTGATGATTTTAGGATGGATTGGAAGTTTAAAATGGGTTAGAACTGTAGTAGAAGCCTTGATCTATGCCTTATGTGTGTTGCATTGTGTTTGGAGAAGGATTGAATTGTGAAAATGCAGAAAAGTCGAGTTCGGAGTCGTTCTCCAGGCCCGTACATCGCGACGTGCGTATGAACACACCGCGACATGCGAGTTCGTCGCGATGAGTGAAAATTAAATTTGCCGCGACATGTGGGGGCGGTTAAATCGCGACGTGCGAACTGTGTTAGACGTAGAAGTAGGCCTTGCGGCCTTACACTTGTGGGTCGCCATGACGAAGCAGGCCGTTACGCCATGAGCCCCCTGTTATCCGAAAGTGAGATTTTTACATTTTTTGGGATATCTTTTGGTGTAGATGTCGATTGAGGTAATTTTGATTCACAGTGATCTAGAATAAAGGACTATGAGTTGTATGAAGAAGGAAGTTCAAACCGCTTTGAAGGGTTCAGAATGTAGATGGAGTCGGATGGAGACTTTTAACGCTTTACTTTTTGCTTTTCGAGCTTATTGGAATATTTGCTATGGATATTAATTGTATGGAAACTTGGTTTATTATAGGGAACCAAGATGATTTGACCCAATCGCAAGAGGAAGGACAGCAGTGAGTCTGATACTCAAGCGATACTAGGTGGGTAATATGTTTATGGTTATTGTGTGTATGGGCAATTTGCCTGATGTGTGCTTGCTTGCATTAGATGACATTACTGGTATTGAATTACATGAAAAATGTTGAATATGCCTTTGATTATGATTATGCATGGCTTGATAGGCCATATGGAAATGGACAAGAATGAGAATATAGAAAACTGTGAAAATTCTTTGAGCATGAATCGAATGGATTGTGTGATTTGTTTGGGTAAGAGAGTTACGGATGGAGTCACGTGCACGTTGACAAGAAAGTTTTCTCCCGCTGCCTCGCTTGTGGCGAGATCTTTGAGAAATCGGACTCGGATAGTTTACTTGATCTACTTTGGTTTATCCGGATGGATTACGGAACTCTCGAGCCATTTGTTTGTGCATACACGATTGATTTGATGAGCATAACATATGATGGAATTGATGGACTTGTTGCATAAGAATTGTTATGTTGAAAAATAGAAATTGCATGACCTATGTTTATACGAATGTGAATTATTTGATGAATGTGGAATTATGAATATATGTATATTGCTTGATTGTGTGGCTCGTTGCCAATGGCTATAAACGATATGCCATCGAGCTTGACTCACCCCATTACTTTCCCTCCTCAAAAGCGGATCGAGACGATTGTCGACTTTGCAAGGCATCGAAACTTCAAGCTAGTTAGGAGCCTTGTATAAGTTAGTACTTTGGTTAGCTCACCAAATTTCATCATGGAGCATACTTTTATATTTGGGATTTCATTTTATTTTGTATTACGCTGCATTTGAGAATACTTGTTGAACTTCGTTGAAATTGTAATGGCATGAAGCCCCTTAGTTTATGGGGTGTTTAATTCATGGATGGGATGCATGTGTAGAATGTATGTATGAGATTAGGTATGTGTGTATGTAATGTATTGTTATACGAATCGTATGGTTCTGTGTATGGATGTTGGGATCGGGTCCGAAGGTATATGGAGCGCCCGTCGCAGGTGCGACCCGAGGGGCTGCCTCGGGAATTGGGGACTCGGGACCCGGGCCCAACATTTATGACACTAAAAATCTTTGAGATTATCATACATATTTCAAAGTTATGCTTCAGACTCATCTACATATGGTTTATTGATGCTTCCATCTTTGAACTTCAATTTATTTTTAGCCTGAGCATTTCTCATTGCCTTTTGCAGTGTTTCATTGTTAGTGTCTTTCAAAATACAAGAACTAAGAATAACTATTATTAGTTCTTGTCAGTGAATGTGTCTCATACAATTTGTTAATACAGAAATGTTGTTCTGTCTTAATCCAAACTTAAGTTATGCGAACCATATCCTTAGCTTTTGCATTCACCATTTTTAATTTGTTTGTGCCCTTGCTAATCTTTAATCCAAACTTAGCAACAATTTTATCTACAATGAAAGTGTATCTAATACCCATGTCAACTACTGCCACTATTTCTGCTCCATTGATCTAAAATGATACACGCAATAGTGAGGCATGACAACACACACTTTAGTTGATAAAGTGTTCAACAATTGTAATAGGTTCAATAACTTGGTTACTTCACCCTTATTTTCGTCTTCAAACACTATCATATTAAACTTCTCCCATTTCAGTTACTCTAATGCAAAGTGCAACCTATTGTAAATGAAATACCCCAATGTTCTTATCATTTTTCTACCCATTTGAAGTATAACTATAACTGCTTATTTTGCTCTTTCCCTTATCATATTGCATTGATTTTCCATCATATTTTGAAGGATTTTATACTTAATTTGAGAAGTATTATCATTTAAGGTCTTACTTTAGCTTATATAAAAGAAATAGCAAAATTATACAAAATCCGAGCCATTTTAGAATATTTAAAGGACACCTGAATATGACACCTATACATTACCATGTTGAGGGTCGTATACAAAGTGGTTACTTATGTTTCCCCTATACAACCCCGCGCACCCATGTATTACCCTCTAAATGAAGAACATAGTACCATATATAATCTCGTGTAGGTTTTGTTGATGTTATTAATTTTGGAGATTTTATAAAAGGATATAACCAACTACACAATCTTATGTCAGCCATATAGCTCATTATAAAGTTAGGATTTTAGATTTCAAAGACGAGGGAGGTAGAAAATAAAGAGTCTTAAGTCCAAGAAATGTCGAGAAGTTAATTTGAAGCTATTTCACTATAGTTTTGATCAAGACTACATCATTATTTAAAGATAGGACAAGATTTTCATAAGAATTCTTTAAAGATTTAAGATTCAAGAACAATGATTTCTTTATCTTGCTTTCTTTATTATTTTTGCATTGATGTTCTTTATGTGATGATGAACCAAATGAGATATAGATTTAAGCAATATTAACCAAGATGTGATATACTTTGATTTATTCTTTAGTTTAATAAAATTATATTTTCTTGTAATTTATCCATTTTATAGTAATTAAATCAAGGATCGAAAATGAAAGTTTATTTTTATGAAGGGTCACCAGGGGCATATTCGTCATTTGCATGCCTTTTGTTTACTGTCCCCTACAACCAAACACATTTTGTCCATAAGACAGAGACAGTTTTCTCTGTTTTTTCAGCCACAACCAAACACCACCCTGTCTCCAGTTTCTGTTCCGTTCTGTCTTGTTCTGTTTTGTCTACAGCTACTGGAGACTACAACCAAACGCAGCGTAAGCATCGAGGTCGACTGATCGGGACACTCAATCGACCGATCCTAGTATGAGCAGTCATGCACTATGCACTAATATCCGACCGATCGGGTCTACCACGAACTGCCCTACAGACGAGCTACAAAATCCTTATATACTCCTTCGACCCTTCTCCTTGCTCAGACTCAAGGAGTAGGGGGCTTATGGTCGGGTCGGCCGTGCTAGGCCCAAACCCACTCAAAACGAATCACAGACCGATCGGTCCACCCCGCAAGGACTGACCTAATTCCTATCGATTATGTTAGGTCCAGGCCCCAGTCCACGCATCCACGACCCACTCGCAGGTGGAAGTCTCCCATGCATACGTAAAGACCTAAACCTAGCATCTATTCCATATATAAGGTATAACTTTGCCATGATACAGGTATGTGATCAGAACCCTAACTTCTTTGTTCGTAGCTATCATACCCTCAAAAAAGACTAACTTGAGCGTCAGAGGGGCCTCCCGGATACCAACCCCCGGCATGCCTTGTGTTGTTTTGCAGGAACTCTTGTTAGAGACAGTTGAATTCATGGATCCAAACGGTAACGTGCAGCCTCACCAGAATCAGGCTGAACCAGTATTTATAGTCTAGATTGAATAATTCGATAGCATATATGGTCCCTGCTATTGATAATAACAGCCATCTTGTAGTATTAAAATTGGACCGTCGACTTGCTTGCTCCAACTGTCATCAATGGTGCAACTTTTCGAAGTCACTTTTATCTTTTTGATTGCAGAGGTTGTAGCGCCCCCTCACCGCAGGGTACACATTGGGACGCCCGTGGGTCGTTCCGACGCATATCCCACGATAAGGAAGTGCTACTACGAAAACAATCTCTAAACACTCTCATGGCATCAATACACTAAATTCCACAATATGAAAATCACTGAAATTTAAAACCATAATAATCATTCATTTAAAACATCAATCCCAAAATATAGACCAGCCTATCGGTTCCCTACAAAGCAAATACATCTCAAAAGGAAACCGATACAAACGCTCATACTAAGTCATCCCAAAACAATGTTCCCCGAAAGAAGTCACCCCAAATGACCGACCTATGATCCATCACCCTTGATCACGAACACTCACCGCAGAACGCGTCATCCCGGAGCTAGAGTCCCACCGACGCCGTCTCGAAAAATATATTGCAATGTTGGGTGAGTTTATGAACTCAATGAGAAACCATCATTGATGGTTCATCCAACACATGCATATACATATACTATATCTCAAATTACACTTTAACGCTTTATAAACACTATTCACAATTTACACATTATATTATATCACACGCAATATCACAATGCGCACTTTACACCTCACATAATTCTCACATTACACTTCACAATTTACACAATTACAATATCACATATCAATCCACATTTTCAGATGTCACTCGTGATTCTCCATCACACTATACACTCGGATGCATATGTATACAAAGTCTCTTGTTATGACATTGTTGTGACTGAGCATTTATATTCACATTTTGGCAAGTAGGAGAGCCTCGTGGTATGCACTACCGCCCACTCACTTTAAGGATAGGAGAGCCCTCCGGTATGCACTATTCCTTTTCACAATGATCACAATTTAGGCAAATAGAGAGCTCTGCGGTATGCACTCACGATTTGGCTCTAGCCCTCTCATCGATAATCGAGCTCAAAGCTCAATCATGTGTTCTAGTCACAACGGTAAAATTTACCACTCATATCATGCTAGGCATGCGCTCACACTTACACAAATACTAGCAAATTTATCTCACTTCACTCACTTGTCACAATCGAGCTCTTATTCACAATTATATACACCGATTCTCATTCACATGAATTCACATTTATGTAGATCACACTTGGTACAATCACTAACACTTATCGATTTAGCTCATTCACTTCACATGTATATCACTCACCTTTACACTTAATTTATACATATTCACAAAGACATATAATCACTTAAAAGTCGAGGAACCAACTAGGTTACTCACCAGTAACTTCCGAAGCACGCTCGAAGTCCCAAAGAATATCCGTGGTCTCGACGATCCAACGGAGCCTCTAAAACAATCAAACAATTTCTCATCACTAGGTGCTCAATTAAAGATATTCAATAATGCACATGTCTTTAATTCAAACTTGTATGATGCATGTTCATGATTCTACCTAAGACTAAACCCAATTCGCTATCGCCACTTTACAACCAAAAATTCACTATTCACTAGGTCAATAGCATTCCCTTTAATTCAATTTCACTCACTCAAACTCTAATCATACTCGCTAGTTACAACGTAACTCTTTGGTCACATTAGAAACTATAATGGACTCTCTTCGATACTTGCAATCCGTAAATCAAAATTCAAACTCTCAATCATTATCACAATGATAGACCTCTTTCTCTAGTTCATAATCTAATCAAGTATCACCTTAATTGGAATACCATAGACCAAGATATCATCACATCAACGAAACATGTTCAAGAAACATCTAGTTCATGTTCCTCCACCAATACCTTTACTTTGACTCACTTAATCATTTCCAATTTAATACTAAAACCCATAAATTGTTTGTGGAGAGATTAAGAAATGTGTTAGAATCCAATGCTTCAAGAATCGTGTCATTTGGAGTTCTATAACTCAAGTTATCCTCAAACAACGATCTATGCATGCATCGCTTTCCTTCCGTTCGATTTTTGCTTCAGCTGGTTTTCGCTTCAGCTGATTTTGCTTCAGCTGATTTTGCTTCAGCTGATTTTCGCTTCAACTGATTTTTGCTTCACTGGTTTTCCTTCACCGGTTTTCGCTTCAAATTGGTTTTCGCTTCAATGATTTTGCTTCAAATGATTTTTGCTTCACCGATTTTCGCTTGACTGATTTTTGCTTCAAATGGTTTTTCCTTCAGTTGGTTTTCGCTTCAGCTGGTTTTCGCTTCAGCTGATTTTTCCTTCCTTCGATTTTTGCTTCACCGATTTTCCTTCACTGATTTTCGCTTCAAATGATTTTCCTTTCACCTGGTTTTTTAAGCTTAAGAACATGTCCACTTATATAGATCATATCTTTTGACTCCAATATCCAAATTGGACAAACTTGACATCTATCTCATAGAGAAAAGAAATATCTACAACTTTCAAGAAGGAAATTTTGTCTAAATCTATCGATATCACGTCCATATCGTCTGCTTTTGCTTCAGCTGATTTTCCTTCAAATTCGATTTTCGCCAACTGATTTTCCTTTCAAATTGGTTTTCGCTTCGTAACATGTCCACTTATATAGATCATATCTTTTGACTCCAATATCCAAATTGGACAAACTTGAAATCTATCTCATAGAGAAAAGAAAGATCTACAACTTTCAAGAAGGAAATTTTGTCTAAATCTATCAATATCACGTCCATATCGCTCTTTTTTGCTTCAGCTGATTTTCCTTCACCGATTTTCCTTCCTTTGATTTTTGCTTCACCTGATTTTTCCGTCTGTGACATATCACCTAACACTAAAAGTTTTCTCAACCACTCATTTAACACTATAACAGAATTTATTCCTCCCCAACTACCCAGGATTTATGAACAAACACATGAAATACATCTTTCCATGAAAACGATGTAAATCTCTCAACTTTATTTCATAAATCTCTAATAGCAAGGGGGTTTTCTAACACTTACCTGTTGAGAACTCAAACAGATCTTCAAGCTCTAAACTCCACACTAAAAGATCAGCTTATGGATTCTCCTTAGAGTCGATAACACCAAAGGTAGAGAAAGGTTGGTGAAAGAAAGAAAGAACACCAAAGTCCCTTAGAAGATAATTTGGGTAGAAAGCTCTATGTCTCCGAGAGAAAAGTTTTAGGAAGAAAATGAATAAAGAAGGCTTGACAAGACTTAACCCATCAGCCCTCAAGGAATAGTGACCACCTACTCCTAGCTAGGTACAAAGTCCAAGTACACATGTCACTTTCTTAATGAATAAACTATAACTTAGTTACTTTTGAACTAACTCCATTTAGTTCTCCCTTTCCAATATAACCAAACTATCTCCAACACTTCATTTAATTAATTCTTGCTCCCAACTATAAATATATCTTCCAATACACCATAAATTTACCAAAGATATACAAATACAATAATTTCACCAAAATTCATAATCGCAAGATTTCATTAACCCAATTATTTCAACATTTTAAATAATCACAATTCACAAAATCATCTCAATTTCACTTTTCCAAACACAATCACTATCAAATGCCGGAACAATCATGAATACATGTCACTATGTATATGCATGTGCAAAATGATCTATCTCTAAAATCGAGGCCACAAAACACTCGATCACAAATTAAGCACTAACAACTCTACATTCATAACACGATGCTCATCGCATCGGTAACGGGATGCTACAATTCTCCCCTCCTAAAAGAAAATTTCGTCCCTAAATTTCATACCGACCGGGTCGAATGACGAGGGTACCGCCTCCTCATGTGCCTCGCCTCCCAAGTTGCCTCCTTCAAGAATGGTTCTTCCATAGGACTTTCACCAATGGAATCACCCTGCTCCTCAATTGCTTGACCCATGATCCGATAATCTGCACTGCCCTCAATATAACTCATATCACTCGCTATCTCAATCTCTTGAGCCAATCACATGCGACGGGTCCGAAGCGGTATCTCCGAGCATACCACATGAAAAACATCGTAACCGACATCTCTACTAGGCAACGCCAATCTATAGGCTAATGGTCCAATCCTCTCAAGAATCTCACACGGCCGATATAATAGGACTCAACTTGCCTTACGGCCAAACCTCGTAACTCCTCCAAGGAGACACTCAAGGAACACTCTATCACCCACAAAGATACTCTATCTCTCGTCGATGCCGATCCACATAACTCTTCATCTCATCCCGAGCCGCTTTAATGCGACTCCTAATCACTCTCGCGTTATCCATCGATCCCGGATCAGCTCAGGCCCTCAAGCATCCTCACACCCTCTTCATCCCAAAAAGAGGTGATCTGCACTACCGCCATACAGGCCTCATACGGTGCCATCCCAATACCGCCTGGCATCGATTATTGTACGCAAACTCAATCGAGCCAAGTATTGATCCCAAGCACCTTTGAACTCTAATACACAAGCTCTCAAGATATCCTCAACGATTTTGATAGTCCTCTCACTCGCCCATCTCGTTCGAGGATGAAACGCAGATTAAAGTTCACCAACCCAGCACGATCGCAGGCTCCTCCGTAACCTCAAGTAAATCTGGGATCCCGATCGACACTATAGACATCGGGACCCCATGTAACAAGACAATCTACGCCACATACTTCGAGCCAATTGATCGAGAGTATTGTTCTTCAAGACCGCAAGAAATGAGCCGACTTTGGTCAATCGGTCCACTATGACCCAGATCAAGATCATCGCCGCGGCCCCTCGACAACCCCATAATAAAATCCATAGTGATTCGCTCCCACTTCCACTCCGAATGGGCAACGAATGCAACTTACCCATCAGGGCCCAGTGCTCACTTAACTCGCCGGCACGCCAAACATCGAGAAACAAACTCGCCACTTGTCTCTTCATACCGCCACCAAAATGCAACTTGAGAGTATTATACATCTTGGTGACCTGGTGCATCGCATAAGCGGCTACATGCGCCTCTAAAATCTCTTGTCTCACCACCCACATTAGGCACACACAATCTCCGACCCATCCAAAGAGTCCCATCTCTCAACTCAAATTCAGCAACAACCTCGCTCGACTCTATCCATCAATCTCACTAACACCGGGTCCCGATCCTCGAATCGCCTTGGATCCGATCCCGCAACATCGGTCTCAATCTCGTAGTAGCTGCCAAGGCTCCATCTCGAGCCAAATCCATCTGCACATTAAGTGCTCTCAATCGAACTAGGCATGGCAACCTCGACACTGAACTGAAGCTACACTACCATGCGATCTCCTACTCAAGGCATCGACCACCACATTGGCCTTCCACGGTGGTACTCATAGCAGATCCAGAATCCTTCAACAACTCACCCATCTCCTCTCGTCTCGATTCAACTCGCTGACTCAACAGATACCTCAAGCTTTTATGATCCGTGAAGATCCGAACATCTCCCCATACAAGTAATGTCTCCAGATCTTCGTGGCAAACACAACTGCAGCCAACTCTAAATCATGCACCGGTAATTCTCTCTCATGAGACCTCAACTGCCTCGAGACATACGCTATCACTCTACCATGCCGCATCAAGACACAACCAAAACCCCGCCGCGACGCATCATCGAATACCACATATCCTCTCGACTCGATGGCAACGCCAACACCGGTGCAGAAGTCAAACGCCGCCGAGCTCCTCAAAGCTCCTCGACACTCATCCGCCCATCGGAAAACCACACTCTTCCTCGGTTTCGTCAAAGGCCGAGATCACCGAGAACCCTCGACAAACCTCCGTAATATCCTCGCTAGTCCGAGGAAACTCTCAACTCGACACGCCTCTAACCTCCCAACTCTGCAGATCGCCTCAATCTTGTGAGGATCCACTCGGATACCTCACCGACACTATATGTCCTAGGAACACCACCTCATCAAGCCAGAATTCACATTTCGCAAATTTGGCATACAACTGCCTCTCTCTCATAATCTGCAATACAGTCCTCAGATGCTCCGCATGCTCCTCTCTGGACCTCGAATACACTAGGATATCGTCAATAAACACAATCACAAACTGATCAAGGTAGGGCTGAAAGACCTTATTCATCAAGGCCATGAAGGCTGGGGCATTAGTCAATCCAAACGCATCACTAAGAACTCAAATGCCCATACCTACTCCTCGAACGCACTCTTAGGCACATCGGCCTCCGCTATCCTCAACCGATAATACCTCGATTTCAAGTCTAACTTAGTAAACACTCGAGCCCTCGCAATCGATCAATAAATCATCGATCCTAGGCAAGGTACTTATTCTTGACAAGAACCCATTAAGCCGCCTATAATCGATACACAACCTCAATGTCCCATCTTTCTTCTTCACAAACAACACCGGAGCTCCCAAGGCAAAACACCGGGTCTAATGAACCCCTTATCTAATAACTCCCTGGCATCGAGCCTTAAGCTCCCTCGGCCCACCGGTGCCATCCTATATGGAGGAATAGATATAGGAGCTGCACCGAACGAGGTCTATCCCAAACTCGCCTCCCGATCCGGCGGCAAACCCAAAGAACTCATCTGGGAACACATCCTAAACTCCCCGATCACAGGACATCCTCAATCTCGCCAACTCTAGAATCGATCACACGGGCCAAATAGGCCTCACATCCTCTCTGCATCAATCTCGGGGCACTCATAAAAGAATCATCCTAGGCTGATGCTGCGACTAATACCTCAAAACAAATTTCGGGTGACCAGAGATTCCAACACAACCTCCTTGGTATAACAATCCATCACAACTCTATGGGCGTGAAGCACCCATACCTAGATCACATCAATCTCTCAAGGATAGCACTATGAGATCCGCACTCAACTCTGCCGATCAATCACTATCACACATCCTTACATGACTTCTCTCAACATCGTTGTACTACCTAGAGGTGTACTCACCCCAGCCCACATCGCAATCTCTTTTATCACAATGTAATCTACATGCCACATGCGGTGCAATAAATGAATGAGTGGATCTAGATCCATCAATGCATATGCTTCAAAACCGAAATTAGAAGCATACCCTGAACAACATCCTGAGACTCTGAGCCTCCCGCCGAGTCATAGCATAGACTACGCCTGGGACCACGCCACGCTCATCCTCGATCTCACCATCGATCTCCTTCCTCGGCCTCCGCCTCGGCCTCTCAACCTGATCCACCTCCACGGCTCTGCAAGACCGTGGTCGACTGTCGATCTACCACCACATAGCAGACTCGGGCCTCCAGTGAAAGGACACTTTGGGTGGTGGTCCATTGAACCACACTTCGAGACAAGCTCCAGAGAGTCTCCAAAGACTCTCCACTATGCCTCCTCTCGCAGAACTCACACAATGGATACTCGTCCCAGCCTCTGACCACTACTGGTGGCCGCCATCGAAACCAGACCGAGAAAATCGCCTCTCTTAAATCTGGCCGCTTTGCCTCTGCCAGACGACACGAAAGTCCCGGCTGGCGCTTACTAGATCCTCTACTCACCGCCTCGACTACCGCTCGGTCTTTTGCCACTGGGGCCTCGACCACTCTATTTCGTCTCGCCTCGGAAGTCGCTCAACTCTCACCGCAATGCCTCAATCAATAAAGGAATCCATATCCGCCTGCTAGCCAGAACGGATCTCAAAATTGAGTCCACCTCAAACTTCCTGCATCACCGCTGACTCAAGCGACCACGTAAGAGGCATATCCCACTAACTCATTAAATCGAACCTCATAATCGCCACCGACATCCGCCTCCTCCTCGAAATTCCTCATCTTCATCTCTAGATAATCCTTGGGCATGAAATTATCTCTGAATGCCCGCAGAAATCATCCCAAGTCAATAAGCAGTCCGGAAGAAGCGCCGAATAGCTCTTCCACCAACGGTAAGTCGGACCACAAAGGATGACCGCATAGTCAAAACGCCTCCTGCATCACAACTCATCTCGATCCAGACTCTCTACCCTTCTAACCATCCCTCGGCCTCCGCAGGCCCGGTGACTCGCCATGAAGTCAATCGCCGCCATGCGCAATTTATCGACCTCCTCCGCCTCACGGAACTCGGGAGGCAACTCATCAAAATGAGGCATAGGGGACTCTACTAGCTCCCACTTGATCCTAGGTCACCGGTTGATCCACTTGATCCCCAAGAATGGATGACCTACAACACATAAGAATTGATCAATTCTGCATCCAGACCGAAATTCGTGCCTAAAACACACTATGCCCAAAAGATGCCAAACCATGCTCGATACCACCTATCGTAGCGCCTCACCGCAGGTACACATTGGGACGCCTGGGAGTCGCTCCGACGATATCCCACGATAAGGAAGTGCTACTACGAAAACAATCTCTAAACACTCGCATGGCATCAATACACTAAATTCCACAATATGAAAATCACCAAATTTAAAACCATAATAATCATTCATTTAAACATCAATCCCAAAATATAGACCCGCCTATCGCCCCTACAAAGCTAAATACATCTCAAAAGGGAAACCGATACAAACGCTCATACTAAGTCATCCCAAAATAATGTTCCCAAAGAAGTCACCCCAAATTGACCGAGGCCATGATCCATCGCGCCTTGATCACGAACACTCACTGCAGAAACGCGTCATCCCGGAGCTAGAGTCCTACCGACGTCTCCGAAAAATATATTGCAATGTTGGGTGAGTTTATAACTCAATGAGAAACCATCATTGATGGTTCATCCAACACATGCATATACATATACTATATCTCAAATTACACTTTAACGCTTTATAAACACTATTCACAATTTACACATTATATTATATCACACGCAATATCACAATGCGCACTTTACACTTTGCCACATAATTCTCACATTACACTTCACAATTTACACAATTACAATATCACATATCAATCCACATTTTTCAGTATGTCACTCGCATTCTCCATCACACTATACACTCAGATGCATATGTATGCAAAGTCTCTTGTTATGACATTGTTGTGACCGAGCATTTATATTCACATTTTGGCAAGTAGGAGAGCCCTCGGGTATGCACCATCGCCCACTCACTTTAGGGATAGGAGAGCCCTACGGGTACGCACTATTCCTTTTCACAATGATCACAATTTAGGCAAATAGAGAGCCTCCGTATGCACTACCGATTTGGCTCTGAGCCCTCTCATCGATAATCGAGCTCAAAGCTCAATCATCTGTGCTCTAGTCACAACTAAAATTTTACCATATCATGCTAGGCATGCGCCACACTTACACAAATACTAGCACATTTATCTCACTTCACTCACTTGTCACAATCAGAGCTCTTATTCACAATTATATACACCGATTCTCATTCACATGAATTCACATTTATGTAGATCACACTTGGTACAATCACTAACACTTATCGCATTTAGCTCATTCACTTCACATGTATATCACTCACCTTTACACTTAATTTATACATATTCACAGCACATATAATCACTTAAAAGTCGAGGAACCAACTAGGTTACTCACCGTAACTTCCGAAGCTCGCTCGAAGTCCCAAAGAATATCCGTGGTCCGACGATCCAACGGAGCTCTAAAACAATCAAACAATTTCTCATCACTAGGTGCTCAATTAAAGATATTCAATAATGCACATGTCTTTAATTCAAACTTGTATGATGCATGTTCATGATTCTACCTGAAGACTAAACCCAATTCGCTATCGCCACTTTACAACCAAAATTCACTATTCACTAGGTCAATAGCATTCCCTTTAATTCAATTTCACTCACTCAAACTCTAATCATAATTCGCTAGTTACAACGTAACTCTTTGGTCACATTAGAAACTATAATGGACTCTCTTTCGATACTTGCAATCCCGTAAATCAAAATTCAAACTCTCAATCTTTATCACAATGATAGACCTCTTTCTCTAGTTCATAACGAATCAAGTATCACCTTAATTGGAATACCATAGACCAAGATATCATCACATCATCGAAACATGTTCAAGAAACATCTAGTTCATGTTCCTCCACCAATACCTTTACTTTGACTCACTTAATCATTTCCAATTTAATACTAAAACCCATAAATTATTTGTGGAGAGATTAAGAAATGTGTTAGGAATCCAATGCTTCAAGAATCAGGTCATTTGGAGTTCTATAACCTGTTATCCTCAAAACACCGATCTATGCACGATCGCTTTCCTTCCGTCGATTTTGCTTCAGCTGGTTTTTGCTTCAGCTGATTTTTGCTTCACCGATTTTCGCTTCAGCTGATTTTTGCTTCACTGGTTTTTCCTTCAAATGGTTTTCGCTTCACCGGTTTTCGCTTCACTGATTTTGCTTCGGTGATTTTTGCTTCACCGATTTTCGCTTCAAATGATTTTTGCTTCAACTTGGTTTTTCCTTCAGTGGTTTTCGCTTCAGCTGGTTTTCGCTTCAGCTGATTTTTCCTTCCTTCGATTTTTGCTTCACTGATTTTCCTTCACCGATTTTCGCTCATCAGTGATTTTCCTTTCAACTGGTTTTCGCTAAGAACATGTCCACTTATATAGATCATATCTTTTGACTCCAATATCCAAATTGGACAAACTTGACATCTATCTCATAGAGAAAAGAAATATCTACAACTTTCAAGAAGGAAATTTTGTCTAAATCTATCGATATCACATCCATATCGTCTCGCTTTTTGTTTCAAATTGATTTTCCTTCACCGATTTTCGCTTCACTGATTTTCCTTTCATTTGGTTTTCGCCTGAACATGTCCACTTATATAGATCATATCTTTTGACTCAATATCCAAATTGGACAAACTTGACATCTATCTCATAGAGAAAGAAAGATCTACAACTTTCAAGAAGGAAATTTTGTCTAAATCTATCGATATCACGTCCATATCGTCTGCTTTTGCTTCACTGATTTTCCTTCAAATGATTTTCCTTCCTTTGATTTTGCTTCACCGATTTTTCTGTCTGTGACATATCACCGAACACTAAAAGTTTTCTCAACCACTCATTTAACACTATAACAGAATTTATTCCTCCCCAACTACCCAGGATTTATGAACAAACACATGAAATACATCTTTCCATGAAAACGGCTGTAAATCTCTCAACTTTATTTCATAAATCTCTAATAGCGAGGGGTTTCTCTAACACTTACTGCTGAGAACTCAAATGATCTTCAAGCTCTAAACTCCACACTAAAAGATCAGCTTATGGATTCTCCTTAGAGTCGACAACACCAAAGGTAGAGAAAGGTTGGTGAAAGAAAGAAAGAACACCAAAGTCCCTTAGAAGATAATTTGGGTAGAAAGCTCTATGTCTCAGAGAAAAGTTTTAGGAAGAAAATGAATAAAGAAGGCTTGGACAAGACTTAACCCATCAGCCCTCAAGGAATAGTGACCACCTACTCCTAGCTAGGGTACAAAGTCCAAGCACACATGTCACTTTCTTAATGAATAAACTATAACTTAGTTACTTTAGAACTAACTCCATTTAGTTCTCCCTTCCAATATAACCAAACTATCTCCAACACTTCATTTAATTAATTCTTGCTCCCAACTATAAATATATCTTCCAATACACCATAAATTTACCAGATATACAAATACAATAATTTCACCAAAATTCATAATCGCAAGATTTCATTAACCCAATTATTTCAACATTTTAAATAATCACAATTCACAAAATCATCTCAATTTCACTTTTCCAAACACAATCACTATCAAATGCCTAACAATCATGAATACATGTCACTATGTATATGCATGTGCAAATGATCTATCTCTAAAATCGGAGGCCACAAAACACTCGATCACAAATTAAGCACTAACAACTCTACACTCATAACACGATGCTCATCGCATCGGTAACGGGATGCTACAGAGGTAATCCTCAAGCGTTTGTCGAACTAATAGGAAAACTAAGTGCAAGTCATGACGTTTATGATTAGTTCTCTTAAGTGGTATCAGTAGACCGTATTAAAAGTAAGGTTAATACGATCATTAGAGTTCAGATTATCCCCCATTTTCTTTTTCTTTTTTCTCTTCGTTTATTATTTTCTTGATGATTTTTTGTGTTAATCAGTGTCTAATATCGGGAGAATGACTACCACGTGTGTGCGCTAAAGTACCTGTTACAAATTGTACAGTAATATAAATAACATATTGATAGGGATTATAGCATAATCATGCGAATTACTTTCCTAGTTTAACCTATGTGTTCTTTGATAAATATTTGTATCATTATAATAGAAAATTACATAAATTATTCTTCTCATTTTCTCTGCTTTCTCAAAACTAATCAATAATGCAAAGAAGTTTTTTTTGGTTTGAAAATTAATAGATTTCATTATAAAATATATATACAATCTAGAGGACAAAAACTAGTATAATTCAAAGTATCTAGGTTATAGAGATTTGTGGTTTCTAGTAATTGTTTACATCTTGAGATCGAGGGGAACTTGCGATACCACTTAGATTAATGTTACTCCAATCTCCATTTTCTCTTCATGCTACTTGTCAAATTTGCAGTTATTCCTTTTGCTAACATGGCCAATTTGTAGTGTAGGAGCTACTGCTGTAGTTCCAATAACTGTCTTACCTTGGTAATAATACAGGTTATTATTTCTTTAGATTCCTTTCATTATCACAAGTGCACCAAAGATGACTTTTATTACTCCATTTGCTTCATTTACAGTGTAGTCCTTTGATTCTAGGACTACTACAGAAATGAGATTCTTCATTAAACTTGGCACGTATTTGACATCTGTCAGAGTCTTGGTTGTTCTATCGTGATTCTTCAAGCAAATTAAACTAATCTCATTTGTGGTGCATGGATTTTCATTTACTGTGTAGACAATTTCACCTTCTAACTCTCTAAAATTAGAGAACCAATCCTGATTGGGACACATGTGATGGCTATAGCCTGAATCAAGCAGCCATGGACTAGAAAGGTTGATTAAGGATGTAACAACCAATGAAAGATTTGAGTCTTCATCTTCACATTCAGCAACATTCAAATTTGCAACAACCTTTCCCTTATCATGTTTGTTTTTATTCCTCAGAGCCTTTTTTCCTGACAAAAGACACATTCATCTTTGCTCAATTTGAGCCTCGACTTCGATCTTTATTTCTTTCCTTTAATCTGGCTCTGCGAATGGCCTCTGACTACCAAAGCTTATGTTACTTCACTTGTACATTCTTCCTTTGTCTTCCTTCTTAATTCATTACTGTACAAAGCAGCTGTAACTTCATTAAAAGACACAATAACCTTCCCATGAAGTAGAGTAGTTTCAAGAAACTCAAAATTCTCAAGAAGGGATTCCAACAACATTAAAGTTAGATCTTCATCTTCAAATATCACGTCCAGATTCATTAAATCAGTAATCAACTGAGTAAAATTGGTGAAGTGATCATTTATAATGGTGCCCAGATCATAAGAGAAACGAAATAATCTCTTCTTCATGTGAAGCTTATTCTGACTGCTTTTCTTCAAGAATTTATCTTTTAATGCGTCCCACAATTTAGATGCAAAAGTTTATTTCTAAAAAGTATACTTTTTCTTTCTAGAAAGATACGATCAAATTGATGTGACAAATGATTTATAGTCTTCTAATTTTTCTCCTCAACATCATTTGGTTTCTTTTCTTTCAAAGACAAGGTCAAGACCTTGCTGAAAAGGAGTGTCTTGAACGTCACTTTATCATATGTCGAAATGACCTGTACCATTAAAAATCTCCAACTGCAAATCTTGCATTTGTCACAACAGTCCTTGTTAGAATAGATGAGGTAAAAGTTGTCGACGTGGTTGGGGCAGTCGTATCTCTGATTTCTGTCATTTATACTACAATTATTATTCAATAACTGTTAATGCAGAATGCCAATAGCCTAAGGAAAAATCTTTCCTGATGTGGGAGATCAGTCCACGTTGCAACCACAGAGCATATTAAGAAAAACCTTAGCTCTGATACAAATTTGTTGCGAAAATTTGTGTAACTTCCAATAATAGCAACAAATTCACCTTTAACATTATTGCCTAGGTGAATATAGTGTAAACGATTGTACTGAAAAATTACACCAGATAAATCCCCATGAAAGACTAGAGGATTACAAACAGTCCCACTTAAAATCTAACCTCCTAGACAGAATTTTTCTAGATATGTAATTTAATAGGACAATATTTGCTACAACGATACCTGACAATATCTATTAATAGATAAATAAAAAAACCAGAATTTAATGAAATTCGACTAATTTTGCCTACTTCTTCGAACACTACTAAATGATATTTCACTATTTTCAGGAAATAATACAAGTGAAATATCACAAAAGGAGGGAGAAAGTTTTTGCCTTAAGGAAAGATAGGTAATTTTTGACATGATAAAAAACTAAAAGGAGGAGGGTTGTTTTATAAGTAAAATAACCTCTCACAAATCTATAATTTTTTAATGTAGGATTTGCGATTGTGGGATGAGCCACAATTGTTGACAATTTAATAGTAACTTGAAGCAAAAGTCAAAACATTGCTCAAAAGTAAATTATGACACCAAATACATTACGCTATGCATAAAAAACAATTCTTCAAACACATGAATTTTTCCTAGTTTTATAACTTGAGACATCATCTCCGTATCAGTAAGAACCAAATCAAAACAAAGGGGGAGAAAGATAAATAAAAAGTAAAGAACCAAAACAATAAGATGTTACATTGAAATTAAAAAATCATTTGTAAAGATACGACTAATGTCCTAATAACTAAGAAAAATTAACTAAGGAAAGCATGTTATCATGTAACAAGTGAAATATGTAAAGAACATTATAAAAGATTTTGACACGCTATTAAACATTTATATATCTTTAAGCAAGTCAATCTTGTTATTCTTAACTTAAGTAGTGAAAATTTCAAGAAAAATTTAACATATCAATCACATCAACATCATTCATTTTAATATTACACGTTTATCAAATTGTTTAAGCATTTAGCTACTTGTATCAAATCATAAATCAATTCAATTAAACTTAAAAACCTTCAAACTTAATCTTAATCTATAAAATTTGAACTAATGTATAAAATCAACATAATGAACAAGATGCTTCAACTTTCAAACATTTTCATTACCCTTATTGAAAAAAGAATATAAATTAACACTAGATCACTTAGAAGGTTATTTGGTCAATCACCTAACCTTTGAAATGAGAATAAACACTTTGTCATAAAAACTCCATGTTATTCAAATAAGTTATTATATTAAAACTCTAACTTTAAATTTACATAAGATCAAATTACTTATTTTAACATCATTACCGGTGAGTGATAGGCCTCACTACATAAAAATAAACATGTTAATTCTTGAATGGAATAAATTTTAAAATTGCATTTTTAACTTAAGAAGACAAAGTTTGGATCTTTTTTTTCAATTTTATGCAAATGCTATGGTTATAATTATACACCTATGTTCCTAACAACAAATGATATTTAACGCATGTCTTATAAAGTAATTATACGTTTTTCTAGGAGGGAATGTGCTTAACCCTAATCCCTAATCCTAAACCTAAAACCCTAATCCCTAAGACTCAACTAGTTAAGTGCATTCCTTCCCAGAAAAATATAATTGTTTTATAAGACTTATGCGTTAAATATCATTTATTATTAAGAACATAAGTGTATAATTATAACCATAGCATGTGCATAAAATTGAAAGGAAAAAATGTTTCAAACTATGTCTTCTTAAGTTAAAAATACAATTTTTAATTTTATTTTATTATAATTAACATGTCTATTTTTATATAAAGAATGGCCTATCACCCATCAAAGAATAAAGTTAACATATATAAGTAATGAAAGTGATCAATGTTTAGAATCTAAACCAAAACTTAAATTCATGTAATAATCTAAATGCAAAACAAATTGTCAAGAGTAGTCAACAGTAAGTAGGTTTTAAGGATGAATGCAATATTGCCTATAATGAAGATAATAATTGAAGCATGTCATGCCTGCAAGTAAGAAAAAGCTAGGCCAAATGAAGAGCCAAGAAAGGATATTCACTCCAATCAAATTAATAAAAACAATTCACTCTAATCACTCCATCTTCTTTTGACGAATATCCAAGATTTTTAAATAGAAATCGAGTATGGATTAAATATGAAAATGAATTCAATAGATAGATTCAATAAAAAAAATAGAAAGATGATTTATGTTAAAAATAAATAAGGTTATAAGTAAAAGGTAATTTCATGGACATCGACGAAAGATCACTTGTGATGAAATTTACAGCATTTGTAATTCATCTCCCTTTCTGAGAAGCGGTAAGGTTACTCTTAAATTAAAATAAGTAATGAGAGTACCATATTGTTATCCAAAATTAACACAATAAGCAATAATGTAATCTTTCATAAACTAAGAAATTCTTAACCACAATCTAGACCATTAAGTGTAATAAAAAACAATTTGCAAGAAAAAAATAAAAGAGCTCAAAAACATAATCAAAACAAATAAAAAACCACTCGAGATCCAAATTCTGACATAGCTAAATCTCAATAATGCAAAGATAACAACATTATGGTAGAAAATCTACATTTTTTAGGTAGCTAGGAATATAGAGACTAGTTAAAGAAAACGAAAGGATTCGTGCTTAAGAAAGATTGGAGCCTTAAATAGTCAATAACATTATTAAAGCAGTAAGATATCTTTATTGCAAGGAATAACAAGAATTTAAAAGCCTCAATAGTTCAAAGATTAGAGCCATAAACAGCTAATGGAATCAGTAAAAAAAAACATAAACAATCTTCATCATAGGGAATAAAGTAAATTAAACTAGTGACAAATAATCCAAGCTATTTAAATAGTAAAAGGGTATAGCTTCGAAATGAAAGAAATGGTATATCATTTAAATTTTAAATACCTACTAGGCGAGAGATATACAATGTATGACTTTAAATTCTTCAAAAAGGTTATAGTTGCTTGCCTGAGTTCTACGCAATGTCGTCAATAAGTAAAGAAGACAACAAATGAGTCAAATTATGACTTGATGTTAGGTGAACTAATCCTATCCCAATTGCATAAGCATCTGTTGGATCGGAAAAAAAAACATGCTTTATTTGGAAAAACGATAGATTTCAAAACTTTTAAGAAATCATTACTTGCAAAGCAGGCTAAACAAATCCAAATCAACATGCCAATCCATACATGATATGGTATAAGGATAATAAAATATAAACAAGATCGAGTATTACCAACTCCTTCGCTACGACTTTAAATCCTCGTTAGCTTATCCTCTCCTTCTTCGTGTATCAAAATCCTTTGCCTTTGACTCTTTTCCTTTATCAATCTACTTTCTCCTTGTTGTAGTATCCTCAACCAATTAGATTTACCACCTGTTCCTTCAAGGACAATTAGGTTAACAAAATCCTTTGGTGGGAAAGGAGAAGAAATGTTTGGAGGAGATTTTCTTAGAAGAAGAAGAAGCAAAATTGAAACTCTTTCAATTGGTATTTTCGATTCTCTCTTTCATGAAAGGAGAGAAGGTGTAAAGATCATGCAAGAACTCTTTCTTGCCTACCAATTTCATATATGCATGGATGGAAGGAGAGAGAGGCATCAAATGCATCACTTCTTCATTAATCACTCATAAAAAAGCCAATAATTGAGATTATCTTCATTTATCTTTATGATGGCTATTTGAAAAGACCATAACCTAAAATTAAATACCCAATTTCGGTTTTGCCAAGAAGAAAGAAGGAAGATGGTCCATCTAATGTACATCTTTCATCTTTAATCTAATGAATGCAAATAGGTTACAAGCCAACACTAAAAGACAACCATTAAACCATTTAATGGTAAGTTCATAACTCCATTTAATGATGATTAACCATAATAAAGACCATCTTTATTTAGCATTTTAATGTCAAATGTGTGGTTACACATTTAACCTAGGAATAATTGAAATTGTTATCTTCTTGTTTAAAAAAATTGTTTTAATATAATTAATCTAATTAATTACATTAAACCAGAAACTAAGCCCATTACTAAATGTACATTTGGGCTTCTTTAATTGGACCAAGCCCAAGATTCAATTATGGGCTTCTAATTAACCTCCATTTATATTTCTTACTTAGTTTGATAACCTTCCTTAAAGCCAAGTGGGGAATCTTATTGACTTTGATACATGTTTGAATTAATAATTCCAACATGCATAATCGGATTAATACTACTGTAAAAATCCATTACGATCATATCAAGAATTATAATGAAACATATATGAGTTCACCACTCATCAAGATTATGGTTCATAATAAGCAAATGTTGTTGTATGTTTTAAGATTAAAGTAACGACCCACTTTATTCTTAAAAACATACTTGATTCCATATTCATTTAATAGTGCCATTATCGATAGTCAACTACTATCATGATATGAAACTCATCATTTTCTTGAAGTAAACTCCTTTACTTATATGGAGATAAATCGCAACACTACAGTCTAAACCATAATCAAGCAACCAACTTGATTATTCAACTGTGAATCAATTAATTGATTCTAATAATATACATGTTTCCCGTACATCTCTATGTATATGTATATTACTTACAAAAGAATCTTGGTACCTTATGACCGATATATAATGCTAATACGAGATAAAACCAAACTCTTTTGTTTTATTAATAATAAATATTTTCATTACAAAAGCATGGCGAAGAAGATAAAGTTACATGTAAATACACTTGCTTTCCGGAGGCACTATATTTACATAACTCCAACAATCTCCACTTGCTCTAAAGCAAGTTTGACATATCCTCATTCCCATCCCTTCTAGGTGACCTCAAAGCTCTTTTGAGTCAATGTCTTTAATGAATGATCAGCGGGTTTTGCTCGGTGGGAATCTTTACCACATCCACTTCTCCATTGTATTATTTTCCTTATAAGATGATACTTTTGCTTTCAATGTGTTTAGCGACTTTGTGGTTCCGGGTTCTTTAGAATTAGCCATTTGCCTCACTATTATCCAATAAATTGTAATGGCCTTTTACGCCTCTGGAACTACATCAAATTATTTAGGAACTTCGGGCCAGGGCTTCTTCTTTGCTTCCTGGCGGCAACATACTCGATCTCCATAGTCGAATCCGCAATACAAGATTGCTTGACACTCCTCCGAACTATGGCTCCACCTCACTAAAGTAAATATAGAACCGAAGTTGATTTCCTTGAATCAACATCTGATTGAAATC